>JAIUJO010000088.1:990000-995000 GCA_023846275.1 Vanilla planifolia
CTTCCTCGTCTTCTTCTTCTTGTTCTTCCTCTTCTTCGTCATCCTCCTCTCGTTCTTCTTCTTCAACTTCTTCGACTTTCTCTTTTTCTTCTTCTTCTTCAAATTCTTCATCTGCTTCTACTTTTTCTTCCTCTTCATATTCTTCTATTTCTTCCTCTAATTCTTCGACTACTTCATCATCTTCTTCTTCTACTACAACTTAATCTTCTTCTTCTACTTTCTCTTCATCCTCTTTCTCCTCTGCCTCTTCTTCTTCTTCTTCTGCTTCTTCTTCTTCTTCTCCTCCTTCTCCTCCTTCTTCTTCTTCTTCTCCATATTCTTCTTCTTCATCATCTTTATCTTCTTCTTTCTCTTCTTAATCTTTTCTTCTTCTTCTTCTTCCTATTCTTCTTCTTCTTCTTTTATTTCTTCTCCTTCTTTTTCCTTATCTTCGTATTCCAGTTCTTCTTCCTCTTCTTCTTCTTCCCCTTCTTCTTCTTCCTTTTCTTCTTCTACTTCTTCTACTACTACTTCTTCTTCTTCTTCTTCTTCCTTTCATTCTTCTTCTTCCACTTTTTCTTCTTCTCCCTCCTCTTTCTCTCTTCCTCTTCTTCTTCTACTCCTTCCTCTACTTCTTCTACCTATTCTCCTTATTCAACTTATTATTCCTCTTCTTCCATACTTCTTCTTCATTTTCTTCTTCTTCTAATGGTTCAACTTCTTCCTCTTCTTCTTATTCTTTTACATCTTCTTCTTTTTCTTCCTCTTCTTCTTCTTCCCTTTCTTTTACTTCTTCTTCTTCTTCTTTTTCCTCTTCTTTTTATTCTTCTTCCCCTTCTTCTTCCTGTACATCCTCTTCTTCCACTTCTTTCTTTTCCACTTCTTTTTCTTCTTCTTCCCCTGCTTCTTCCTCCTGTACATCTTCTTCTTCCTCTTCTTCTTCTACAACTTCTTCTTCTACTACCTCTTCTTCTTCTCCTTCTTCCTCATCATCTTCATCTTCATTTCCTCTTCCTCCTTATCTTCTCCTCTTTCTTCATCTTCTTCTTCTTCTTCCTTTTCACCTTCTTCTTCTTTCTTTTCTTCCTCTTTTACTTCTTCTTCTTTTTCTTTGACTTCTTATTCATCCTCTTCTTCTTCTTCTTCTTCTTGTCCATCCTCTTCCTCTTCTTCTTTTTCTTCTTCTTCTTTTTTTACTTAATCATCTTCTTCTTCTTCTTTTTTTCTTCTTCCCCTTTTTCTTCTTCTTGTACTTCTTTTTCTTCCTCTTGTTCTTCCACTTGTTCTTCTTCTTCTTCTTCGTCTTCCTCTTCTTCTTCTTCTCCTTCCTCATTTTCTTCTTCTTTTCCTCTTCTTCCTCATCTTATCCTTCTTCTTCTTCTTCTTTATCTTCCTCTTCTCCTTATTCTTCCTCATCTTTCTCTTCTTCTTCATCTTCCTGATCCTATTCTTCCTCTTCTTCTTGTTCTTCTTCTTCTTCCTCTCATTCTTCATCTTCTTGCTTTTCTTCTTTTTCTTCATCTTCTTCTTCTTCTTCCTCTTTTTCTTCTACTTCTTCTTCATAGCCATCATCATCTTATTATTATTGTTATTGTTATTATTATTATTATTATTCTACCACTTTTATTCCTTCTTCTTTGTCTTTAGCTTCTTCTTCTTCTTCTTCTTCATCTTTTTCTTCTTTTTCTCCAACTTCTTCCTCTTCTTCTTCTTCTTCCCATATTTTTCTTCTTCTTCTTCATCGCCTCTTCTTCTTCTTCTACTTCTTTTCTTTCCTTCTTCTTCGTCTTCTTCTTCTTCTTCTTCTACTTCTTCTTTTTATTCACCTTCTTCTTCTTCTTCTTCTTCTTCTTCTTTATCTTCTTCACCTTCTTCTTCTTCTTCTTCTTTATCTTCTTCACCTTCTTCTTCTTCTTCTTCTTCTTCTTCCAATTCTTTTTCCTCTTCCTCTTCTTCTTCTTCATGCTCTTCTTCTTCTGATTCTTCCTCATCTTCTTCCTCCTCCTCTTCTTCTTCCTCCTCATCCTCTTCTTCTTCTTCTTCTTCCACTTCTTCTTCTTCTCCCTGCTCTTCTTCTTCTTCTTCTTCTTGTTTTCTTCCTCTTCTTCTTCTTCTTTTCCTTCATCTTCTTCTTCTTCTACTTCATCTCCTTCTTCTTCTTCTTCTTCTCTTCTTCCTCCTCCTCCTCTTCTTCTTTTTCTTCTTCTTCTTCTTCTTCTTCTTCTTATACTTCTCTTCTTCCTCTCCTTCTACTTCTCCTTCGTCTTTGCCTTCTTCTCCTCTTCTTGATGTTGTTCCATTTCTTCTGCTTCTTCTCCTTCTTTTCTTCCTCTTCTTCTTCTTCTTCTTCATCTTCTACTCTGTCTTCTTCTTTTACATCTTCTTCTTTTTCATCATCATCTTTTTATTCTCTTTCTTGTTATTCTTCTCCTTGTACTTCTTCTTCTTCAACTATTACAACTACTACTTCTTCATCATCTTCATCTTCTTCTGGTTCTTCTACCTTTCCTTCTTCTTCTTCTATAGTACCTAATCCTAAATCCCTAATTATTAATTCATAATCCTTAATTCTGAAACCTCAATCCCTAATCCTTAATCCATAATCCCTATTTCTTAAGATCTAAATCCTTAATGTTTAATCCCTAATCTTTATCTTTAAATCTTTATCTTAAATCCTTAATCTCTAATCTCTAATCCCAAATTCATAATCCTTAATCTCGAATACCTACTTCCTAATCCTTAAAATCATAATCCCTTGATCTATAATCCAAAATCTCTAATCCTTAATCCCTATAATCTAATCCCTAATTCTTAATTCCTAATCCTTAATCCATAAGTCATATTCATTAATAGATATTCCGTAATCCCTAATCACTAATTCTTAAACCTTAAGGCTAATTACTAATCCTTAATTCATAATCCTTAATTACTAATCTGTAATGAGTAAACCTAATCTCTAATCCCTTACCTCTAATTTCTAATCCTTTATCCTTAATCCCAGAGCCATATGTCCTTAATCCCTAATCCATAATCCATCTTCTTTTTCCTCTTCTTTTTCTTAATTTTCTTCTTCTACTGCATCTTCTTCTTCTTCTACATCTTCTTTGTCTCCTTTTATTTTTACTTCTTTTTCTTCTACTTCTTTATCTTCTTCTTCTTCTTCTTCTTCCTCTTCTTCCTATTTATCCTCTTCTTCTTCTTCTTCTCATTCATCTTCTTCTTCCTCTCCTTCTTTCTCTGCTTCTTCTTCCTCATCTTCTTCTTCTTCTATTTCTTCTTCTACTAATTATTCTTCTTCCACCTCTTCTTCTACTTCTACTTCTTCTTCTTCTCCTTCTTCTTCTCCATCTTCTTTCTCCACTTTCTCATCTTCTTCTTCTTTCTCTTCTTCTTCTACTTCTTATTCCACTTCTTTGTCTTCTTCCTCTTCTTCCTCTTTTTCTTCTTCTTCTTCCTCCTCGTCTTCTTCATCTTCTTCATCCTCTACTCCTCATCCATTTATTCTTCTTCTTCTTCTTCTTCCTCTTATTCTTTCTCCTTATCTTCTTATTCATCCTCCTCTTTTTCTTCTTCTCCTTTTTTTTCCTCTTCTTCTTCTTCGTCTTCGTCTTCTTCTTTTCACTCCTCTTCTTACTCCTCTTCTTCTTCTCCTTCATCATCATCATCATCTTCTTCTTCTACTTGTTCTTCCTCTTCTTCTTTATCTTCTTCCACATCTTTCACTTCTTCTTGCTCCTCTTCTTTTCTTTGTCTACTTCTTCTACTTCTTCTTCCTCGTCGTCTTCCTCTTCTTCCTCATCATCTTCTTCTTCTTCTTATTGCTCTTCTTCTTCTTCTTCCTATTCTTCTTCTTTTCCTACTTCTTCTTCATCCACTACTTCCTTTTTTCCTCTTCTTCTTCTACTTTATCTTCCTCTTCTTCTTCTTTCACTTTTTTTCTTCTTCTTCTTCTTCTTCTTCTTCTCCTTCTTTTTCTTCATTTTTTCATTCACTTTTTCTTCTTTTTCTTCTTCTTTTTCATTATCATCTTATTCTTCTTCTTGGTCTTCTTCTTCTTCTTCTTCTTCTTCTTCCTCTTCTTCTTCTTCTTCTTCTTCTCCTTCTTCTCCTTCTTCTTCTTCTTCAACCTCCTCTTCTTCTTCCACTTCTTCTTCTTCTTCTTCTTCTTCTTCTTCTTCTTCTTCTCTTCTTCTTCTTCTTCTTAATCTTCTTCTTCAACTTCTTCCTCTTCTTCTTCTTCTTCATCTTGTCCTCCCTCTTCTACTTGTTTTACTTCTTTTTCTTCATCTTCTTCTTCTTCTTATCCTCCTCCTCCTTCTTCTTCTTCATGTACTTCTTCTTCTTCATCTTCTTCTATTACTACTTCATCGTCATCTTCTTCTTCTTCTACTTCTATTCTTCTTCTTTTTTCTTAATCTATAATTCCTAATATAATATCTTTAATCCTTAGTATCTAATCATTAATCCTTATTCCCAAATCTTTATGGCCTATTACCTTAATCTCCAATTATTAATCAATAATCCTTAATATTGATTTGCTAATCGCTAATCCTTTATTCTTAGTTTTTAATCCCTTGATCTTTAATCCACAATCTCTAACCCATAATCCCTAATCTTTAATCCCTTAATCCTAATCCCTTAATCCCTAATCCTTAATCTTTATTTCTTAATTCCTAATAAATAAATCAAATTCTCTAATACCAATTCCTTAATCCTTAATTTCTAAACTCTAACCCTAATCACCTAGCCTCTGATTCATAATCTTCAATTCTTAATCCCTAACTAGAAATACCTAATCCCTAATCCTTAAAATATCAATCACACATCACTAATCTCTAATCCCTAAACTTTAAAGACTAATCCTTAATCCCTAAGCACACCCTCCCTAATCCATAATTCATCATCTTTTTTCTTCTTCTTCATCTTCTTCTTCTTCTGCTTCTTCTTCTTGTTCTTCTTCTTTTGCAACATCTTCTCATTCTTTTTCCTTTACCTCTTCTATTATGTCAAATTCTTCTTCT
>JAIUJO010000088.1:1002500-1005000 GCA_023846275.1 Vanilla planifolia
TGCACTTCTCCTTCTTCTTCTTTCTACTTCTTTTTCTTCTAGTTCTTCTTCTTCTTTTTTTTCTTCTTCTTCTACTACTACTTCTTCATGTTCTTCTTGTTGTTGTTCTTCTTGCACTTCTCCTTCTTCTTCTTCTTCTACTTCTTCTTCTTCTTCTTTTTTTCGTTTTCTTCTTCTTTCTCTTCTTCCTCTTCTTCTTCTTTCTCTACCACTTTTCCTTTTCTTCCTCTTCTTCTTGTTCTTGTTCTTCTTTTCCTAATTCATCATCATCTTCCTCTACTTCTTCCTCTCCTTTTTCTTCCACTTCTTCTTCTTCTTCTACTTCTTCTTCTTCTTCTTCTTCTTCTTCTTCTCCTTCTTTTTCTTCTTCTTCTTCTTCTCCTTCTTATTCTTCTTCCTCTTCTTCTTCTTCTTCCTTTTCTGCTTCTTCTACTTCTTCCTCTCCTTCTTCTTCTTCTTCTTCTTCTTCTTCTTCTTCTCCTTCTTTTTATCCTTCTTCTTCTTATTGTTCTTTTTGTTCTTGTTCTTCCTTTTCTTCATCATCTTTTTCATCTTCTTCTTCTTCTTCTTCTCTTCATCAACTTCTTCTTCTTCTTCTTCCACTTCTCCCTCTTCTTCCACTTCTTCTTCTTCCTTTTCTTCTTCTTCTTCTTCAACTTCTTCTTCTTCCACTTCTTCTTCTTCTCCTTCTTCTTCATTTCCTCCTCTTCCTTCTTCTTCTTCTTCTTCTTCTTCTTCCTCTTCTTCTTCTTCTTCTTCTTCTTCTTCTTCTTCCTCTTCTTATTCTTCTTTTCTCTTCATCAACTTCTTCTTCTTCTTCTTCCACTTCTCCCTCTTCTTCCACTTCTTCTTCTTCCTTTTCTTCTTCTTCTTCTTCAACTTCTTCTTCTTCCACTTCTTCTTCTTCTCCTTCTTCTTCATCTCCTCCTCTTCCTTCTTCTTCTTCTTCTTCTTCTTCTTCCTCTTCTTCTTCTTCTTCTTCTTCTTCTTCTTCTTCCTCTTCTTCTTATTCTTCTTTTCTTCTTCTTCTTCTTCTTCTTCTTCTTCCTCCTCTTCTTCTTGTTCTTCCTCCTCTCATCTCTTCCTCTTCTTCTTCCTCTTGATCTTCTTCCTCTTCTACATCAACTTCGTCTTCTTCTTCTTCTTCTTTCTCTTCTACTTTTTTTTCTTCTACATCATCTTCTTCTTCTTCTTCCTCATCTTCCTCATCTTCCTTTTGTTCTTCGCCTTCTTCTTCTTCTTACTCTTCTTCTTATTTCTCCAATTCTTCTTCTTCTTATTCCATGTCTTATTCTTGTTCTTCTTCTTCTCTATCTTTTTTTGCTCCTTCCTCTTCTTTCCCTTCTTTTTATTTTTCTTCATCTTCTTCTTCTTCCTCTTCATCTTCTTTTTCTTTTTCCTCTTCTTCTTCCCTTTCTTCATCTTCTTCTTCTTCTTCTCCTTCCTCTTCCTCTTCTTCTTCTTCTTCATCTTCTTCTTCTTCATCTTCTTCTTCTTCTTGTTCCTCTACTTCTTCTTCATCTTCCTCTTATTGTTCTTCTTATCCTTCCTCTTCTTCTTGTACTTCTTGTCCTTCTTCCCGTTCTTTTCTTCTTCTACTTCTCTCTTCTTCGTCTTCTTCTACTTCAAATTTTTCTTCTTCTTCTTCTTTTTCCTCATCTTCTTATTCCTTTTCTTTTTCTTCTACCTTTTATTCTTCTTCCTCTACTTACTATTTCTTTTCCTCTTCTTCTTCTTCTTCTTATTCCTCTTCTTCTCTGTCCTCTGTCTTCTTCTTCTTCATCTTCCTCTTCTTCTTCTTCTCCTTCATCCACATCTTCTTCAACCTCTACTTCCTCTTCTTCCTCATCTTCCTATTGTTTTCTTCTT
Source organism: Vanilla planifolia (assembly GCA_023846275.1). Classification (NCBI taxonomy): domain Eukaryota; kingdom Viridiplantae; phylum Streptophyta; class Magnoliopsida; order Asparagales; family Orchidaceae; genus Vanilla; species Vanilla planifolia. The sequence goes on from JAIUJO010000088.1 coordinate 1,004,370, forward strand.
CTTCTCCTACCTCTACTTCTTCTTCTACATCTTCTTCCACTTTTTCTTCTACTTGTACTACTTTCTCTTCATCTTTCTCTTCATTTCATGTTTTTCTTCTTCATCTTTTAATTGTTCCTCTTCTTCTTCTTTCACATCTTCTTCTTCTTCTTTTTCTTCTTCGTCTTCTTCTTCGTTGTCGTCTTCATATTAATCTTCTTCTTCTTCATCTTCTTCTTCTTCGTCTTCCACTTCTTCTTCCTCTTCTTCTTTTTCGTCTTCCTTTTCTACTTCTTCTTTTTCTTCTTCCTCTTCTTCATCTTCTTCCTCCTCTTCTTCGGCTTCTTCTTCTTCTGCTTCCTCTTCCTCTTCACGTTCTTCTGCATCTTCTTCATCCACTTCTATCTCTTTTTCCTCACCTTCCTCTATTTCTTCTTCATTTTCTTCTTTCTCTACTCCTTATTCTTCTTGCACTTCTTATTCTTCTTCCTCTTTCTCTACTTCTTATTCTTCTTCTTCTTCTTTGGCATCATCTTCTCTTCTTCTTCTTTTCCTCTTCTTCTTCTTCCTCTGTTTGCTCCTCTTCTTCTTGTTCTTCTTCATCCTCTTCTTTTTCTTCTTCTTCTTCTTCTTCTTCTTCAAATTTTTTTTC
>JAIUJO010000088.1:1007500-1037673 GCA_023846275.1 Vanilla planifolia
CCTCTTATTCTTCTACTTCTTCTTCTTTTTCTTCTTCTACTTCTTCTTCTTCTTCATTTTCTTCAACATCATCTACTTCTTTTTCATCTTCTTCTTTATCTTCTTCAGCATCATCATCATCTTCTTTCTTTCTTCTTAATATTATTATTATTATTTATTATTATTATTATTATTATTCTCCTTCTTTTTCTTCTTCTTCTACTTCTTCCTCTTCTTCTTCTTCTTCTTCTTCTTCCTCCTCTTCTTCTTCTTCTACTACTACTATTATTTCCTCTTCTTCTTTTCTACTTCTTCTTCTTCTATTTCTTCTAGTTGTTCTTCTTTTTCCTCTACTTCTTTTGTAATCTGTAAACCCTAATCCCTAATCTTTAATCAATAATCTCTAATCCCTAATACTTATTCCCCAATCTTTATGGCGTAATCCCTTAATTCCTAATCTTTAATATTTTATCTGTTATCCTTAATCTTTAATCTTTAATCTCCAAAACCCTATTCTGTAATCCTTAAACCTTAATCCCAAATCACTTATCCCTAATTCCTAATGCTTTTTCTTCTTCTTCTTCTAGTTCTTCTACCACTTCGTCTTATTCTTCCTCTTCTTCTCCATCTTTTTCTTCTTTTTCTTCTTGTACTACTTCTTCTTCTTCTTCTTCAAACCTGTCATTCTTTTCTTCTTCTTCTTCTTCTTCTTCTTCTTCTTCCTCCTCCTCTTCAACTTCTTCCTCTTCTTCTTCTTCTTCTTCCTATTCTTCTTCTTCTTCCTCTTCTTCTTCTTCTCCTTCTCCTTCTTCATCATCATCATCTTCTTTTTCTTCTTCTTCTTCTTCTTTTACTTTTTCTTTTTTCACTTGTTCTTCTTCATCTTCTTCCACTTTTTCGTCATCTTTCGCTTCGACTTCTTCCTCTTCTTCTTCTCCTTCTTCCTTTTCCCATTCTTCCTCTTCTTCAACGTCTTCTTCTTCCTTCTCCACCTCTTCTTCTTCTTCCCCTTCTCCTTCGACTACTTCTTCTTTTTCTTCTTCTTCATCTTCTTCTTCTTCTTCCTCTTCCTTTTCTTCTTCTTCTTTTACTTCTTCTTTTTCTTGTTCGTCTTCTACTTCTTCTTGTTATTTTTGTTCCTCTTCGTTTTCTTCTTTTTCTTCTTCTTCTTCTTCTTCTTCTTTGACTTCTTCTTCTTCCTCCTCTTGTTTCTCTTCTTCCTCTTCTTCTTCTTCCTTCTCTTCATTTTCTTCTTCTTTGCCTTCTTCTACTTCCTCTACTTCTTCTTTTTCTTCTTCCTCCTCTTTATCTTGTTCTTTATTCCTTCTCCTTCCTCTTCTTCTTGCTCTTCTTCCTCTTCTACTTCTCCCTCTTATTCTTCCTCTTCTTCCACTTCTTTTTTCTCTTCTTCTTCTTCTACTACTTCTTCTTCCTCTTCTTCTTCCTATTATTCTTTTGCTTCTTCTTCTTCCCCTTCTTATTCTTCCTCATCTTCTTCTTTTTCCTCTTTTTTTTGTTTCTTCCCATTCTCCTTCAACTACTTCACCTTTTTCTTCTTCTTCATCATCTTCTTCTTCTTCTTCTTCCCCATCTTCTTCTTCTTCTTCTTCACCTTCCTCTTCTTCTTCTTCCTCTTCTTCTTTTTCTTCTTCTTCCTCTTCTTCTTCTTCTTCTTCTTTTTCTTCTCCTTCCTCCCCTTCTTGTTCTCATTCTTCTTTTTCCACTTCTTCTTCTTCTTCTCCTTCTCCTTCTCCTTCTTCTTCTACTTCGTTTTCTTCTTCCTCCTCTTTTTCTTCTTTTTTTCTTCTTCTTCTTCTTGTTCTTACTCTCCTTCTTCAAATTCTTAGTTTTCTACTTTATATTCTTGTTGTTTTTCCTCTTGTTTTTCTTGATTCTCTTCATCTTCTTATTCTTTTTCTACTTCTTCTTCTTCCTCCTCTTCTTCCTTTTCCTCTTCATCTTCTTCCTCTACTTTTTCTTCTTCTTCTTTTTCTTGCCTTACCACTTCTTCTTTCATCATCATCATCTTCTTCTACTTCTCCTTCTTCTTCTTTTGCTTCATGTTCCCCTTCTTCCTCCTTTTCTTCTCCCACTTCTTCCTCTTCTTCCACTTCTTCATCATCATCATCATCTTCTTCTTCTTATTTCCCTTGCTCTTCCTCATCTTCTTCTTCTTCTTCTTCTTCTTCTTAATCTTCGTCATCTTCTTGTTGTTCTTTTTTTTCCTCTTCTTCTTTGTGTTCTTCTCCTTCTCCTTCTTTTTCTTCTTTCTTTTCATCTTCATCACCTTCTTATTATTCTTCTTCTTCTTTGCCTTCTTCTACTTCTTCTTCCTCTCTATCCTCTTGTTCTTCTGCTTCTTCATCTTCTTCTTCTTCTTCTTTCGATTCTTCTACTTCTTCTTCTTCCCCTTGAAGCTCTTCTTCTTCTTCTTTTTCTGCTTCTTCTTCTTTCTCATCCTTTTCTTCTTCATCTTCTTCCTCTTCTGCCTCTTCTTCTTCTTCTTCTTCTTCTTCTTCTTTTTCTTCTTCTTTCTTTCTTCTTCTTCTTCTTTGCCTCCTCCTTCTTCTTCTTCTTCTTTGCCTCCTTCTTCTTCTTCTTCTACTTCTTCTTCTTCTTCTTCTTCTCCAGCTTCATCTTCCACTTCTTCTTCTTCCCCATCTTTGTCTTCTTCTTCTTCTATTGTACTTCTACTATTCCTACTGCAACTACTTCTTCTTCTTATTCTTCATCTTCTTCTTCATTTTCTTCTTCTTCTTCTTCAAATTCTTCTTCTTATTCTTCTTCTTCTTCTTCTTCTTTCACTTCTACTTCTTCTTCTTCTTATTCTTCTTCTTCTTCTGCTACTTCTACTTCTACTAATTCTTCTACTACATCTTATTCTGCTTCTTCTATTTCTTCTTCTTCTTCTTCTTCTTCTCGTACTTCTTCCTCTTCTTCTTGTACTTCTTTCTATTATTCCTCTTCTTCTTCTTCCTCTTGTTCATCCTTTTCTTCCTCTTCTCTTTCTTTTATTTCTTCTTCTTCTTCTTTTTCTTCTGCCTCTTCTTCATTTTCCTCTTCTTCTTTCTCATCCTCTTCTTCTTCTTCCTTATCATCATCTTCTTCTCCTTTCTCTTCTTCCTCATCCTCCCCCTCATCTTCTTCTTTTTGTTCTTCCTCTTCTTCTTCTTCCTCTTCTTCACTACTACTTTTATTCCTCTTCTTCTTCTTCTTCTACTACTACTACTACTTCTTTTGGTTTTTCTTGTTCTTGTTCTTCTTTGTCGTCTTCTTCATCTACTTCTTCTTCCTTTTCTTAACCTTCTTCTTCATCTTGTTCTTTTTCTCCCTATACTTCATCTTCTTCCTCTTCTTCTTCTTCTTCTTCTTCTTCTACTTCTTCTTCTCATTCTTCTTCTTCTTCTTCTTTTTTAACTTCTTCTACATCTTATTTTTCTAGTTCTTCTTTTTCGGCCTCTAGTTCCTCTTCATCCACTTCTTCAACCTCTTCTTCTTCTTCTTCCCCTTCCTCTTCTTCTTCTTCTTCTTCCTCTTCTTCTTCATCTTTTTCTTCTTCTCCTTCCACTTGTTCTTCTTCTTCTTCTCCTTCCTTCTCCTCTCTTTCTTCCTCTTCTTCCTCTTCTTTCATCTTTTTCTAGCTCTTCCTCTTCTTCTTTTTCTTCTTCCTCTTCTTCTTCCTATCCTTCTTCTTCTTCTTCTTCTTCTTCCTCTCATTCTTCTTCTTCCCTTCCCTCTTCATATTCTTCTACCTCTTGCAATTCCTATTCTTTGTCCTCTTCTTCATCATGTTTTTCCTCTTCATCTTCTTGATCTTCTTCCTTCTTCCTTCTTCCTTCTTAATTCTTTCTTCTTCCTTCTTCCTTCATCATTCTTCCTTTTCCTTCTTCCTACCTACTTCTTTCTTACTTCTTCAATTTTCTTTCTTCCTTCTGTTTTACTCTTTCTTCTTTCCAACTTCTTCTTCTTTCTTCTTCTTCTTCTTCTTCTTCTTCTTCCTCCTCATCATCATCTTCTTATTCTTCTTCTTCTACTTCCTCTTCCTCTTCTTCTTCTTCTTCCCCTTCTTCTTCTCCTTCTTCTTCCTTTTCTTCTTCTTCATATTTTTCTTCTTTTTCTTCTTCTTTGTCTTCTTTATCATCTCCCTCTTCTCTTCTTCTTCTTCCTCTTCCCATTGTCCTACTTCTTCTTCTTCTTCTTCTTCTTATTCTTTTTCTTCTTGGTCTTCTTCTTTCGTCTTTCTTCTTTCTTCTTTTTTCTTTCTTCTTTCTTCTTTTTTCTTTCTTCTTTCTTTTTTCTTCTTCCATCTTGCTTCTTCCTTCTTCCTTGATCCTTCTTTCTTACTTCTTCCTTCCTACTTCTTGCTTCTTCCATCATCCTTCATCCTTCTTACTTCTTCCCTCTTCCTTCTTCCTTTTTCTTTCTTCTTTCCTTTTTCTTATTTTTTATTTTTCTTTTTCTTTCATTTTTTCTTTCCTCTTTTTTCTTCTACTTTCTTCCTTTTTCTTCTCCTTTCTTCTTCTTTTTTCTTTATTTAACTTTCTTTCTTTCTTCTTCTTCTATTACTTTCTACTTCTTTTTTTGCTTCATCTTCTTCTTCTTTTCTTCTTCTTCTTTTTCTTCTTCTCCTTCTTCTTCCTCTCCTTCATCTTCTTTATCCTTAATCGCTAATCCCTAATCCTGCTCTTCCTATTACTCGTTCCTTAATCTTTAATCCCTAATCTTTAAAGCCTAATCCTTTACCACTACTCCCTAATCCCTAAACCTTAACCCTAATCACTACTCCCTATTCCTTAGTCCTTAAATCCTAACACTAATTGCTAATCCCCAGTCCCTAAACCATATCCCTAATCTTTAATCTTCGATCTTAAATCTTTAATCTTTAATCTTTAATCTATAATCTTAAATTCCTCCCTATTTAATGCTTAATCCCCAAAACTTAATACCTAATCCCTAAGCCCTCGCCCGCTAATCCATAATCTATCTTCTTCTACTTCATATTCTTCTACTACTTCTTCTACATCTGCTTCTTATTCTTCCCTTTCTTGCTCTTTTTACTCTTCTTCTTTGTCACCCTCTTTTTCTTCTTTCTCATCTTCTTCTTCTTCTTCTTCGTCTTCTTCTTCTTCATCATCATCTTCTTCTTCCTATTCTTCTACTTCTTCCCCTTTCTCTGTCTTCATCTTCCTCTTCCTTTTCCTCCTCTTCTCCTTCTTCTTCTTCTTATTCTACTTCATCTTCTTCATCTTCTTCCTTCTTCCATCTTCCATCCTCGTTCTTATTTCTTCCTTCTTCCTTCTTCCACCTTCCTTTTCCTTCTTCATTCTTCCTTCTTCTTTCTTCCATCTTCCATCTTCTTTCTTCCTTTTTATATCCTTTTTATTCTTTCTTATTCTTTCTTTCTCCTTCTTCTTCTTCTTCCCCTTCCTCCTCCTCCTCCTCTTCTTCTTCTTCTTCTTCTTCTTCTTCCACTTCTTCTTCTTCTACTTCTTCTTCCCCATCTTCTTCTTCTTCCTTTTCTTCTTCTTCCTGTTCGCCTTCTTCTTCTTCTTCTTCTTCTTCTTCTCTTTTTCTTCTTCATCTTCTTCTTCTTCTTCAGCTTCTTCATCATCATCATCATCATCATCATCATTATCATCTTAATATTCTTGTTCTTCTACTTCTTCTTCTTTCTCTTCTAATACTTCTTCTTCTTGTTCTTCTGCTTCTTCTCCTCCTGTTCTTCTTCTTCTACTACTTCTCTTCTTCACTTCTTGTCTTTTCTCTTCTTGTTCTTCTTCTTCTTCTTCTACTTCTTCATTTTCTTCTTCTTCTTCATCTTATTCTACTTCTTGTTCTTCTTCTTCTACTTCTTCTTTTTCTACTTCTACTTGTTCTTCTTCCTCCTTCTCTTCCTCTTCTCCTTCTTCTTCTTCTTCTTCTTCTTCTTCTTCGACTTCTTCTTTTAATTCTTCTTCTTCTTCTTCGACTTCTTCTTTTAATTCTTCTTCTTCTTTTTCTGCTACTACTTCTTCATCCTTTACTTCTTATTCTTCTTCTTCATCTTTTTCTTCTTCTCCATCTTCTTCTGCTTCTTTTTCTTCTTAGTCCTCTTCTTTCTCTTGTTCTTCTTTCTTTTCTTCTACTTATTCTTCTCCTTCTCATTGTCCTTCACCCTCTATTTCTCGTTCTCCTTCTCTTATTCCTTCTCCATCTTTTCTTCCTCTTTTCCTTCTTCTTCTCCTCCTTCTCCTTCTTCTTCTTCTTCTTCTTCTTCTTCTTCTTGTTTCTTGTTTCTTCTTTCTTCCTTTTTATTTCTTCTTTTTTATTTCTTCTTCCTTCTTCCTTCCTTCTTCTATCTTTCTTCTTCCTTGTTCCTTTTTTTTATTCCTTCTTACTTCTTGCTTCTTCCTTTTTCCTTCTTCTTTCTTCTTTCTTCTTTCTTTTTTCTTCTTTCTTCTTTCTTCTTTCTTCTTCTTTCTTCTTCTTTCTTCTTCTTTCTTCGTCTTTCTTCTTCTTCCTTCTCCTTTCATCTTCTTTCTTTCTTCTTCTTGCTTTCTCCTTCTTCTCCTCCTATTTCTTTTCTTCTTCTCCTTCCCCTTCTTTATCCCTAATTCATAATCCAACTCTCTGTAACACCTAATCTATATCAATAATCTCTTGCTCTCTAATCATAAATCCCTAATCCCTAATCTTTAATATCGAATCCCTAAACCTTAAATTTTAATTACTAATCCCCAATCCTTATTCTTTAATCCATTCTTAATCTTTAATCACTAATTCTTAAACCATAATCCCTAATGCCAAATCCCTAATCACTTTTCTTTAATACCTTATCCTTAATCTTTAACTCTTAATCCCCAATTCCTAATCCTTAATTGCTAATTCCTAATCCTTATTCCCTTGTCTTGAATTCCAAATCATAGATCTCTAATATCAAATCCCTAATTCATAATCTTTCATCCCAAATGGTTAACCCTTAATCCCTAATCATTGATACTTAATCCTTAATCTCTTAATCCCTAATTCGTAATCCCAAATCTAATCCTTAATCCCCAATCCTTAATCCTTAATTCCTAATTCTTAATCCCTATTCCCTAATCTATATTCCTTAAATTCCTAATCCCTAAATGCTTACCATAACTGCTAGTTCCTAATCCCTAAACCCTATTCCTAATCTCCAATCCCTAATCCTTAATCCTTAATCTTGAATCCATAATCACGAATCCCTCCCTCCATAATGCCTAATCCTAAATCCCTACTACCAAAATCCAAATCCCGAAGCCTTAACCGAGAAATCCATAATCTGTCTTCTTCTTCTCCTTCTTCTTCTACTTCTACTTCTTCTTCTACTTCTACTTCTTCTTCACCATCTTCTTCTTCTTCTTTTTATTCTTCTATTTCTTATAATTCTTCTCCTTCTTGCCATTTTTACCCTTCTTCTTCATCCACTTTTCTTATTCTTCTTCTTTTTCATCTTGTTCTTCTTCTACATCTTGTTTTTCTTCAAAGTCTTCTTCTTCTTCTTCTCTTCTTCAACTTCTTTGTATTCTTCTTCTTTTTCTTCTTCATACTCTTCTTCCTCTCCTTCTTCCTCTGTTTCCTCTTCTTCTTCTTCTTATTATTATTATTATTTGTCTTCTTCTTCTTGTTCTCTTCTTCTTCTTCTTCTTCTTCTTCGTCCTCTTGTTCTTCAACTTCAACATCTTATTATTATTATTATTCCCCTTTTTCTTCTTCTTCTTCTTCTTCTTCTTCTTCTTCTTTTGCTCCTTCTTCCTCTTCTACTTCTTCTTCATCTTCTTTTTCTTGTTCTTCTTCTTCTACTCTTCCTTTACTTCTTCATCTTCTTCTTCTTCTTTACCTTCTTCTTCTTCCCCTTCCTCTTCTTCTTCTTCTTCTATTTCCTCTTCTCCTTCTTCTTCTTCTTCTTCTTCTTCTTCATTGCCTTCTTCTTCTTTTTCTTCTACTTGCCTTCTTCTTCTTATTCTTCTTCTTCTTCTTCTTTCTCTTCTTCTTCCACTTCTTCTTCTTCTTCTTCTTCTTCTTCTTCTTGATCTTCTTATTTCTCTTCTTCCTCTTCTTCTTCTTCTTTGTCTTCTTTTTCTTCTTCTTATTTTTCTTCTTCTTCTTCTTCTTCTTCCTCTTCTTCTTCTTCTACCCCTTTGTCTTCATAATCTTCTACCTCTTCCTCTTCCTCTTCCTCTTCCTCTTCCAGTTCTTCATTATCATCGTCTTCTTCTTCTTCCTCCTCTACATCTTCCTCCTTCTTTCTTCCATCTTTCTTCCTTCTTCCTTCTTATTTCTTCCTTCTTCCTTCTTTCTTTAATTTCTTCCTTCTTCCTTCTTCTTTCTTCCTTCTTCCATCTTCTTTTTTCCTTCTCCTTTCGGTTTTCTTCTTGTTTATTTCTTTTTCTTTCCTCATCTTTTTCTTCTTCTTCTTCCTCTTTTCTTCTTCTTCCACTACTTCTTCTTCTTCTTCTTCTTCCCCTTCTTCTTCTTCCTTCTCTTCTCCGTCTTATTCTTCTTCTTCTTCTTCTTCTTCTTCTTTTTCTTCTTCTTTTTTGACTTCTTCTTCTTCATTGTCTCCTTCTTCTTCTCTTCTTTTTCTTCCTCTTCCCATTCATCTTCTTCTTCTTCTTCTTCGTCATAGTAATCCTGATCTTCTTCTTCTTCTATTACTACTTCTTCTTCTTTCTCTTGTTATTCTTCTTCTTTTGTTTCTTCTTGTTCCTTTTCTTATTCTTCTTCACTTCTTTTTGTTCTTTCTCTTCTTATTCTTCTTCTTCTTCATCATCATCTTCTTCTTCTTCTTCTTTATCTTCTACTTCTACATATTCTTCTTCTTTTTCTTCTTCTTCTTCTAGTTCTACTTCTTCTTCATCCTCCTCCTCCTCTTCAACTTCTCCTTCTTCTTCTTCTTCTTTATTTCCATCTTCTACTTCTTCTTCTTTTGCTACTACTACTTCATCTTTGTCTTCTTCCTCTATTTCTTCTTCTTTAACTACTTATTCTTCTTTGTTTTCTTCTTCTTCTTCATCATCTTCTTCTACTTCTTCTTTTTGTTATTCTTCTTCTTCTACTCTTCCTTTACATCTTCATCTTCTTCTTCTTCTTTACCTTCTTCTTCTTCCCCTTCCTCTTCTTCTTCTTCTTCTATTAACTTCTACCTCTTCATCTTCCTATTCTTCTTCTTCGTCCTCTTCTTCTACTACTTCTTATTGTTATTCATTACCTTCTTCCATCTTCCTTCTCCCTTCTTATTTCTCCCTTCATTCTTCTTTCTTCTTCTTTTTCCATCTTCCTTCTTCCTTCGTCTTTCTTCCTTCTTCCTTCCACTTCCTTCTTTCTTCATTCTTCTTCTTCTTACATTTCTACTTCTTCTTCCTCTTCTTCTTCTTCTTCTTCTTCTTCCACTTCTTCTTCTTCTTCTTCATCTTGTTTTTCTTCCCCTTCTTCTTCTTTTTCCTCTTCTTCTTCTTCATGTTCTTCTTCTTCATTTTGTTCCCCTACTTCTTCTTCATCTTCTCCTACTTCTTCTCCTCTTCTTCGTCTTTTTCTTCTTCTTCTTCTTCCTCTCCCCATTCCTCATTTTCTTCTTCTTCTTCTTCTTTATCTTCTTCATCATCATCAAAATCATCTTCTTCTTTTTCCTCTTCTTCTTTTTCCTCTTCTTCTTCTTTTACTACTTTCTTCTTCTTCTTATTCTTCTTCTTCTTGTGATTCTTCTTCTTCTTCTTTTTCTTCTTCTTCACTTCTTTTTGTTCTTCCTTTTCTTATTCTTCTTCTTCTTTTGCTTTTGATTCTTCTTCTTCTTCTCCGAATCCTCCTCCTTCATCATCTTCTTCTTCTTCTACTTCTTCTTCTTCTTTTCCTCTTCGTCGACTTCTACTTCTTCTTTCTTGTCTTTCTCCACTTCTTCTTCTCCTTCTTCTTCTTCAACTTCTTCTTCTCCTCCTTTCTTCTTACTCCTTTCTTCTTTCTTTTTTTCCCTTCTTTCTTCTTCCATCTCCTTTTCCTTCTTCTACCTTCTCCTTTCTTCCTCTTTCTTTCTTCATCTTTCTTTCTTCTCCTTTCATTCTTCTTCTTCTTCTCCCCCTTCTTCTTCCACTTCTTCTTGTTTTCCCTCTTCTTCTTCCTCTTCTTCTTCTTCTTCTTCCACTTCTTCTTCTTCTTCTTCTTGTTTTTCTTCCCCTTCTTCTTCTTCTTTTTCCTCTTCTTCTTCTTCATGTTCTTCTTCTTCTTCTTTTCCCCTTCTTCTTCTTCATCTTCTCCTTCTTCTCTTCTTCTTCTTCTTCTTCTTATTCTTCTTCTTCTTCTTCTTCCTCTTGCCATTCTTCAATTTCTTCTTCTTCTTCTTCTTTATCTTCTTCTTCATCATCAAAATCATCTTCTTCCTTTTCTTCTTCTTCTTCTTCTACTACTTTCTTCTTCCTCTTATTCTTCTTCTTGTTCTTCTTCTACTTCTTCTTTTTCTTTTTCTTCTTCTTTTTTTTCTTCGTCTTCACTTCTTCTTGTTCTTTCTTTTCTTATTCTTCTTCTTCTGTTTTTTTTGCTTCTTCTACTTTTTCTTCTCCTTCTTCTTGATGATCATCTTCTTCTTCTACTACTTATTCTTCTTCTTTTCTTCTTCAACTTCTTCTTCTTCTTCTTCGTCTTTCTTGTCCTTCTCCACTTCTTCTTCTCCTTCTTCTTCTTCTTTTTCTCCAACTTGTTCTTCTCCTCCTCCTCTCTTCTTACTCCTTTAATCTTTCTTTTTTTCTCTTCTTTCTTATTCCTTCTCCTTTTTCCTTCTTCTGCCTTCTTTTCTCTTCCTCTTTCTTTCTTCATCTTTCTTTCTTCTTCTTTCATTCTTCTTCTTCTTCTCCTTCTTCTTCCACTTCTTCTTGTTTTTCCTCTTCTTCTTCCTCTTACGTTTCTTCTTCTTCCACTTCTTCTTCTCCATCTTCTTTATCTTCTTCTTCTTCCTCGCCCGCTTGTTCCGGATCTTCCTCTTCATCGTCTTCCTCTTCTTCTTCCTCATTTTCTTCTTCTACTACTTTTCCTCTTTCTTCTTCTTCTTCTTCGACGTCCTCTTCTTCTTCTTCTTCTTCTACTACTACTTCTTTGTCTTCTTCATCTTCTTCTTCTTCTTCTTCTTCTTGCTCTGATTCCTCTGCTTCTTCTTCTTCTACTTCATCTTATCCATCTTCACCTTTTTCTTCTTCTTCTTCTTCTTCTTCTTCTTCTCTTCCTCTTCTTCTTCTGCTTCTTCCTCTTCTTCTTCGACTCTTCTTCTTCGACTCTTCTTCTTCTTCTACTTCTTCCTTTTCTTCCTCCTATTTTTCTTCTTCTACTTCATTTTTCTCTTCTTCTTCTTCATCATCATCTTCTTCTTCACCTTATTTTTTTCTTCTACAACTTTTTCTTCTTCTTCTACAATATTTGCTTGTTCTTCTTCTTGTTCTTCTTCTTCTTCTTCTTCTTTTCTTTATTCTTCTTCTTCTTCTTTTGTTTTTCTTCTTGATCTTCATCTTTTCTTCTTCTTCTTTTCCTACCTCTTCTTCTTCTTCTTCTTCTTCTTCTTCTTCTTCTTCTTCGTCTTCTTCTTCTTCCTCTTCTTCATATTTTTCCTCTTCTTCTTTTTCTTCTTCTGCTTCTTTTTCCTCGTCTTCTTCTTCTTCTTTTCTTCTTCTTCTTCGTCTTCTTCTTTCTTCATCATATTGTTCTTCCTTTTACTTTTCTTCCAATTTCTCTTCCTCTTCTTCCTCTTCTTCTCCTTCCTCTTCTTCTTCTTCTTCTTCTTTGTCGTCTTCTTCCTTTTTTGATTCTTCTTCTTCCACTTCCTCTCCTTCTTCATCATCATCATCTTCTTCTTCCTCTTCTTCCTCTTCTTCTTTTTCTTCCTCATTTTCTTCTTCTTCTACTTTTTCCTCTTCCGCATCTTCTTCATCATCTTCTTCTTCTTCTTCATCCTCTTCTTCCTCTTCTTTTCCCATTTCTTCAACTTCTTCTTCTTCTTCCTCTTCTATATTGTTGTTCTTCTGCTTCTTCCTCTTCTTTCCTTACTTCTTCTTCTTCTTCTTCTTCTACTTCTTATTCTTCCTCTTCTTCTTTTTATCTTCCTCTTCTTCTCTTCTTTTTCTTCTTATTGTTCTTTTTCTTCCCCCTCTTCTTCTTCTTCCTCTTCTTCTTCTTCTTCTTCTCTTTTTCTTCTTATTCTTCTTCTTTTTCTTTTGCTTCTTCTTTTTTTTCTTCTTCTTCTACTACTACTACTACTTCTTCTTTGCTTCTCCTTGTTCTTCCTCTTCTTATTCTTCTTCTTCTTCTTCTTCTTTTACTACTTCTTCTTCTCCTCCTCCTCCTCCTCCTCCTCCTCCTCCTTCTTCTTCTCTTCTTCTTCGTCTTCTTCTTCTTCTTCTTCTTCTTCTTCTTCTTCTTCTGCTTTTTCATCTTCTTTTCTTCTTCTACTTCTACTTCTACTCCTTCTTCTTCTTCTTCTTTCTTATCTTTCTCCTCTCCTTCTTCTCCTTCTTTTTCTTCTTCTTTTCCTTCAAGGTCTTCTTTTTCTCCTTCTTTCTTCTTCTAACTTCTTTCTTTTTTCTTCCCTTCTTTCTTCTTCCTTCTCCTTCTTCCTTCTTCTTCTTTCTCCTTTCTTCTTCTTTCTTTCTTCTTCTTCTCCTCTTTCTTCTTCTTCTACCTTTGCTTCTTGTTCTTTATCCTTAGTCTCTAATCCCTAATTGTGCTCTCCATAACACCTAATCTATAATCCACAATGCCTTCCTCCCTAATCCCCAATCTCTATTCCCTAATACCAAATGCAAAATCTAAAATTTGAAATACCTAATCTTTAATCACTAATCCCTAATTTTTAATCTTTAATCATTAATCCCTAATTCTCAATCTTTAATCCATCCCTAATCCTTAATCACTAATCCTTAAGCTCTAATCCCTTATGCCTAAAGCTTAATCCCTTGTCCTAAATTCCTAATCCTAAATCTCTAATCTTTAATCTCTAATTCGTAATCTCTAATCCTTAATGCTTAATTCCTAATCCCTAATCTCTGATTCTTAATTCTTAATCCCTTTATCACAAATGGCTAATCCCTAATCCCTATTTTTAATATTTAATCTCTAATCCTTAACTCATAACCCTTAATCCCTAATGCCTTATTTCTAATCTGAATTCCCAAATAACTATTCCTTAAACCCTAACCCTAATCACTAATCTTTAATACCTAATTCCTAATCCTTAATCGAGAATCCCTAATCTTTAATCTTTAATCCCTAATCGATAACACAAAATCCCTCCCTCCTTATTGCCTAATCCCTAATCGCTAAGCCTTTACCCACTAATCCATAGTCTGTCTTTTTCTTCTTCTCCTTCTTCTACTTCTTCTTCTTCTTCTTCTTCTTTGCTCTTCTTACTATTGTTCTTCATCCTCCTTCTCTTCTTCTTATTCCTCCACATCTTCTTGCCCTTCTTCTTCCTCTTCCTCTTCTTCTTCTTCAGCCACTTCTTCTTTTCTTCTTCATCTTCATCTTTTTCTTCTTCTTCTTCCTCTTATTCCACTTCTTCTTTTTCTTCTTCTTCTTCTACTTCTTCCTCTTCTTCTTTTTATCTTTTTTTTCTTCTTCTTCCTCTTCTTCATCTTTCTCTTTCTAGTCTTCTTCCTTTGCTTTTTTTCCTCCTCTTCCTATTCTTCTCCTTCCACTTCTCCTACTAGTTCTTCCTCTTTGTCTTCCTCCTATGTTTCTTTTTCTCCCTCTTCATCGTCTTCTTGTTCTTTATCTTCTTCCTCTTGTTCCTCATCTTCCTCTTCTTCTTCTTCTTCTTCCTCATTTTCTCCTTCTTCTTCTACTTTTTCCTCTTCCCCTTCAAAGTCTTCTTCATCTTCTTCTTTTTCGTCTTTTTCTTCCATGTCCTCTTCTTCATCTACTTCTTCTTCTTTGTCTTCTTCGTCCTCTTCCCCTTCTACTTTTTCTTCTTCTTCTTGTGTTTATTCCTCTGCTTCTTCTTCTTCTTCACCTTCACCTTCCTCTACATCTACTACTCCTCCTAGTTCTTCTTCTTCTTCTTCTTCTTCTTCCTCCTCTTCTTCTTCTTATTCTTCTCTTCCTCTTCTTCTTCTACTTCTTTTTTTCTTCCTCTTGTTCTTCTTTTACTATTTTTTTCCTCTTCTTCTTCTTTTTCCTCTTCTTCTTCTTCTTCTTCTTCTTCTCTTTCTCCTTTCCTTCTTCAACTTTTTCTTCTTCTTCTTCTTCTTCTTCTTCTTCTACTTCTTCTTCTTCATCATCTTCCTCTTCTTTTTCTTCTTCTTCTTCCACTTCTACTTTTCTTCTTCTTCTTATTATTATTCTTCTTCTTCTCCTTTTTCTTCCCCTTCTTCCTCTTCTTCTTTTTCTTCTTCTTGTTGTTCTTCTTCTTTATCTTCTTCTTCTTCTTTTCTTCTTCTTCTTCTTTTTCTTCTTCATATACTTTTTCCTCTTCCTCTTCTTCCACTTTCTCTTCCTCTTTTTCCTCTTCTTCTTTTTCCCCTTCTTCTTCTTGTTCTTCTTCTTCTACTTCCTCTTTTGCTTCTCCTTCCTCATCTTCTTCTTCTTCTTCCTCTTCTTCATAATCTTTTTCTTCTTCTTCTTCTTCTTCTTTTTCTTCCTCATTTTCATCTTCTTCTTCATTCTTCTCTTCCTTAACTTCTTCATCTTCTTCTTCTTCTTCTTCTTCTTCTTCTTCCCCGTCCTCTACCTTTTCCTCTTCTTCTTCTTCTTCATTTTATTCTTCTTCCACTTTTTCTTCTTCTTCGTCTTCTTCCTCTTCCTCTTCTTCTTCTTCTTCTTCTCTTCTGCTTCTTCTTCTTCTTCTTCTTCCTCCTCCTCCTCGTCCTCTATTTCTTCTTCCTCTTCTTCTACTTCTTCTTCTCTTCTTCATCTTCTTCTTCTTCTTTTTCTTTCTCCTCCTCCTCTTCTTCTTCCTTATCTTCATCTTCTTCCTTCTCTTCTTCTCCTTCTCCCTCTCCTTTTTCTTCTTTTACTTCCTCTTCTCCATCTTCTTCTTCATCTTCTACTTTTTCTTCTGCTTCTACTTCTTCTATTTGTTCCTCTTCCTCTTCTTCTTCTTCTTCTTCTTCTTCTTCTTCTACTACTACTACAACTTCTTCTTCTCCTTTTTTCTTCTTTTTCTTCTTCTTCTTCTTTTACTTCTTCTTCTTCCTTTTTTTCCTCTTTTAAATCTTCTTCTTCTTCTTCCTATTTTTCTTCTTCTTCCTTTTTTTTTTCTTTTTCTTCTTCTAATTCTACTTGTTTTTCTTCTTCTTCTTCTTCTTCTTCTTCTTCTTCTCCTTTTGTTCTCCATCCCCTTCTCCTTCTCCTTCTCCTTCTCCTTCTCCTCTATCTTCCTTCTTCCTTCCTTCATTCGTCTTTCTTCTACCTTCCTTCTTCCCTCATCCTTTTTCTTCATTCTCTTCTTCTTCTTCTTCTTTTTCTTCCTTTTCTTCTTCTTCTTCCTCCTCTTCTTCTTCATCTTCTTTTTCTTCTTCTTCTACGTCTTCTTCTTCTTCGTCCTCTTCTTCTCTTTTTACTTCTCATTCCCCTTCTCCTTTTTTTCACCTTCTCCTTTTCCTTCTCCTTCCCCTTCTCTCTCTCCTTCTCTTTTTCCTCCTTCTTCCCATCCTCCTTCTCCTTCTCCTTCTCTTTCGGTTCTTATTCTTGTTCTTGTTCTTGTTCTTCTTCTACTACTACTACTACAACTACTACATCCTCTTCTTCTTCTTTGTCTTCTTCTTCTTCTTAATCTCCTTCTTCTTCCTCTTGTTACTCGTCTTCTTCTTCCTTTTACACTGCTTCCTATTCTTCTTCTTCTTCTTCTTCTTCTTCTTCTTCCTCCTCCTCTTCTTCTTCTTCTTCCTCTTCTTCTTCTTCTTCTTCTTCTTTTTTCTTCTTTTTTATCATCATCTTCTTCCTCTTCTTCTTCTTCTTCTTTCTCTTCTTTTTCTTCTTCTTCTTCTTCTTCTTCTTGTACTTCTCCTTCTCCTTCTGCTTCTTCTTCTTCTTCTTCTACTTCTTCTACTTCTTCCTATTCTTCTTCTTATACTACTACTTCATCCTATTCTTCTTCTTCTTCTTCTTCTTCTTCGCCTTCTTCTTCTATTTCTTTTTCTTCTTTGTCTTCATCTTCTCCTCCTCCTCCTTCTTCTTCTGCTTCTTTTATTACGACAACTTCTTATTGTTTTGCTTCTTGTTCTTCTTCTTCTTTCTTCTTAATCTTCTTTTACTTCTTACTTTTCTTCATCTTGTTCTTCTTCCTCTTCCTCTTTCTCTTCTTCTTCTTCTTCATCTTCTTCTTCTCCTTTCCTCCACCTTCTCCTTCTCTTTCTCTACTCTTACATTTTCACCAACTCCACCTCCTTCTCCTCCTCCTCTTTTTACTTCTCCTTCATCTTCTCCTTCTTCTTCTCCTTCTTCTTTCTTCTTTCTTCTTTCTTATTCCTTCTTTCTTCTTCCTTATGTTTTCTTCCTTCTTCATTCTTTTTTCTTACTTCTTCCTTCTTCCATTCTTCTTACTTCTTCCTTCCTCTTCCTTCTTCTTTCTTCCTTCTTCTTTCATCTTTCTTCTATTTTATTTCTCTTTAATCACTGATCCCTAACCTATAATCTCTAATCCTAATCTATAATCTCAAATCCCTAATCCTAATCCCAATCCCTTAATCACAAATCATTAATATCTATTACCTAATCCTGAATCTTGAATCAAGAATTTTTAATCACTAATCTCTCCTCATCCTACTTCTCTTTTTCCATCTCCTTCTTCTTCTTTGTCTTCTTCCTTCTTTCTTCTTTCTACTTTCTTATTTCTTCCTTGTTGCTTCTTCCTCATTCTTTCCTCATTCCTTCTCCTTCTTCCTTCTTTCTTCTTTATTCTTCCACTTCTTCTTCCTCTTCTTTTTTTTTGTCTTTTTCTTCTTCATCTTCTTCTTTATTCCCTCTTCTTTCTAACTACTTCCTTCTACTTTCTTCTTTGTTCTACTATTTTTTTTTCTTTTTCTTTCCTTCTTCCTTCTCCTTAATCCCTAATCCCTAATCCTTAATCTTTAAACCATCCCTAATCTCTCATCCATAGTCTTTAATCCTTAACCCCTATTCCCTAAGCTTTAATCCTAAAACTTTAATCCCTAATCCCTAATCTATAATCCATAATCCATAATCTGTAATCCCTAATCCCTAATCCCTAATCCTTAATCACTACTTATGAATCCCTTCCTCCTTATCTGTAATCCTAAATCCCTAATACCTAATCCCTAATCCCTAAGCCCATCCTCCCTAATCCATAATCCACCTTTTCCATCTTCTTTGTCTTATTCTTCTTCTTCTTCTTCTTCTTCGTCTCCTTCTTCTTCATCTACTTCTGCTTCTTCAAATTCTTCTTCTTCTTCTTCTTCTTCTTCTTCTTTCTTCTTTCTTCTTCTTCTTCTACTTCTACTTCTTCTCCTTCTTCTTCTTCTTCTTCTTCTTCTTCTTCTTCTCCTCCTTCTTCTTCTTCTTCCTGTTCTTCCTCTTCTTCTTTTCTTCTTCTTCTTCTTTTTCCTCGTCTTCATCTTCTTCTCTTCTTCTTTTTATTGTTTTTATTCTTCATCATATTGTTCTTCCTCTTCCTCTTCTTCTAGTTTCTCTTCTTCTTCTTCTTCTTCTTCTTTGTCTTGTTCTTCTTTTTTTTCTTCTTCATCCACTTCTGCTTCTTCTTCTTCATCTTGCTGTTCTTCTTCTTCCTCTTCTTCATCATCTTTTTCTTCTTCCTCTTCTTCTTTTTCGTCCTCATTTTCTTCTTCTTCTTCTTCTTCTTCTTTTTCCTCTTTTCCAACTTCTTCATCTTCTTCTTCATCTTCTTCACCATCCGCTTCTTCTTCTTCTTCTTCCATTTCTTCTGCTTCTTTGCCTTCTTCCTCCTCTTATTATTATTTTACTTCTTCTTCTTCCTCTGCTTCTTCTACTTCTACTTCTTCTTCTTCTTCTTTTTCTTCTTTATCTTCTTCTTCTTCTTCCTCTTCTTCTTCTCTTCTTTGTCTACTTCTTCTTTTTCTTCCTCCTCTTCTTCTTCTTCCTCTTCATCTTCTTTTTCTCTTATTCTTCTTATTCATCTTCTTTTTCTTGTACTTCTTCTTTTTCTTCTTCTTCTTCTTCTTCTTCTTCTTCGCTTCTTCTTGTTCTTCTTCTTCTCCTTCTTCTTCTTCTTCATCTTCTCCTTCTGCTTCTTCTTCTTCTTCTTCATCTTCTCCTTCTTCTTCTTCTTCTTCTTCTTCTTCTCTTCTTCTTCTTCTTCTCTTCTTCTTCTTCTTCTTCTTCTTCATCTGCTTTTTCTTCTTCTTTTCTTCTTCTTCTACTTCTACTTCTTCTTCTTCTTCTTTCTTATCTTTCTCCTCTTCTTCTTTGGCTTCTTTTTCTTCTTCTTTTTCTTCAAGTTCTTCTTCTTCTCCTTCTTTCTTCTTCTTTCTTCTATGTTCTTTTTTTTTTCTTCTCTTCTTTCATCTTCCTTCTCCTTCTTCCTTCTTCTACTTTCACCTTTCTTCTTCTTTCTTTTTTCGTTTTTCTTCCTTCTTCATCTCCTTCTCCTTCTTCTTCCTTTGCTTCTTCTTCTTTATCCTTAATCTCTAATCGCTCATCGTGCTCTCAAGGATAACTTATCTGTAATCTCTAATGCCTTCCTCTCGAATCCCTAATCCCCAAACTCTATTCCCTACTCCCCAATGCAAAATCTGCAATTTAAAATCCCTAATCTTTAATCACTAATCCTTAATTTTTAATCTTTAATCCATCCCAAATCCTTAATCACTAAAACTTAAACTCTAATTCCTAATACCTAAACCTTAATCCTTTGTCCTAAATTTCTAATCTTAAATCTCTAATCTTTAATCTCTAATCCATAATGCTTAATTCCTAATCCCTAATCTCTGATACATAATCCTTAATCTCTTAATCCCTAATGCAAATCCCTAATCCCTATTTTAATATTTAATCCTTAATCTCAAACTTTTAATCCTTAATCCCTAATCCCTTATTCCTAATTTGTACTCCCAAATAACAATTCTTTGAACCCTAAACCTAATCACTAATCCTTCATCCTTAATCCCTAATCCTTAATCCAAAATCCCTAATATTTAATCCTTAATCCATAATCTAAAATTCTTCCCCCCTTTTGAGTAATCCCTAAGCCCTCACCCTTAATCCATAGTCTATTTTCTTCTTCTTCTTATTCTTCTACAACTACTACTTCTTCTTATTCTTCTTCTTCTTCTTTTTCTTCTTTGTTCTTCTTACTCTTCTTCTTCATCCTCCTTCTCTTCTTCTTATTCCTCCACATTGTCTTGCCCTTCCCCATCCTCTTCTTCTTCTTCTTCTTCCACCACTTCTTCTTCTTCCTCTTCATCTTCATCATCAACTTCTTCTTCTTCCTTTTATTCCTCTTCTTTTTCTTCTTCTTCTTGTTCTTCCTCTTCTTCTTTTTATCTTATTCTTCTTCTTCTTCTTCCTCCTCTTCAGCTTTTTCTTTCTCATCTTTTTCTTTTACTTTTTTTCCTCTTCTTCCTATTCTTCTTCTTCCACTTCTCCTTTTAGTTCTTCCCCTTCTTCTTCCTCTTATGTTTCTTCTTCTTCCTCTTCTTCTTCTTCTTCTTCTTTATCTTCTTCTTCTTCTTCTTCCTCTCGTTGCTCATCTTCCTCTTCTTTTACTCCTTCTTCTTCCCCATTTTCTTCTTCTTCTTCCACTTTTTCCTCTTCCTCTTCTTCACCATCATCTTCTTCTTCTTCTTCCTCTTCTTCTTCCATGTCCTCTTCTTCATCTTCTTCTTCTTCTTCTACTTCTACTTCTTCTACTTCTTCTTCTTTGTCTTCCTTGTCCTCTTCTTCTTCTACTTTTTCTTCTTCTTCTTGCTCTTATTCCTCTGCTTCTTCTTCTTCTATGTCTTCTTCTTCTTCTTCATCTACTTCTTCTTCAACTATTACTTTTTCTTTTTCTTCTTCTTCTTCTTCCTCTTCTTCTAATTCTTCTTCTTCCTCTTCTGCTTCTGCTTCTTCTTTTTCTTCCTCTTGTTCTTCTTTTACTACTTGCTTTTTCCCTTCTTCTTCTACTTTTTCTTCTTTTTCTTCTCCTTCTGCTTTTCCTTCTTGAACTTTTTCTTCTTCTTCTTCTTCATGTTCTACTTCTTCTTCTTCTTCTTCTTTTTCTTCTTCTTCTTCTTCTTCTTCTGCTTCTTCTTCATCTTCTTCTTCTTCTTTTCTTCTTCTTCTTCTTCTTTTTGTTCTTCATATTCTTCTTCCTCTTCCTCTTCTTCAACTTTCTCTTCCTCTTCCTCCTCTTCTTCTCCTTCCTTTTCTTCTTCTTCTTCGTCGTCTTCTACTTCCTTTTTTTGCTTCTTCTTCCTCCAGTTCTTCTTCTTCTTTTTCTTCTTCTTCTTCTTTCTGTTCTTCCTCTTCTTTTTCTTCTTAATCCCTAATCCTTAATCTATAATTCTTAATCTATAATCCTTAACCCATCATTCAATAATCCCTAATCCTTAATTGCTAAGCCTCAATCCTTGATCTTTAATTTCTAAACTTTAAGCTTAATCACTAATCTCTACCCTCTTATCCTTAATACTTAATCTCTAGTCCACTATTAGTTTTTAATCCCTAAATCTTAATCTAATCCCTAATCCTAAATCTCTCATCCCTAAATTCTAATTTGTATTACTTGATCCTTAATCTTTAATCCCTAATCTATAATCCATAATACCTAGTCCTTAATCTCTAATCTCAAATCTTTAATCCTTAATCCCTAATCCTTAATCTCTAATCCCTAATCCCTAATCTCTTATCCACAATCTAAATCTCAAATCCCTAATCACTAACCTTTAATTCTTAATCCCTAATCTTTTTTCCCTAATTTATAATTTCTAATCCTAAATCACTAATTCTTAATCCTTAATAATTAATCTATTAATCCTTAATCCCTAATCTCTAATAATTAATCCCTTCATCCCTAATTCTTAACCCTAATCTTTAATCATTAATCATTAATCCCAATTCTTATTACTTATTACTTAACCCCTTCTCACTAATCTTGAATCATTAATCCTTAAACCTTAATCACCAATCCCTAAACTAATCCATAATCCCAAATCCTTAATCCTTAAAACTTAATCCCATATCCCACCCTCTTTAATCTTTAATCCATAATCCTTAATCCCTATCCCCTAATTTTTAATCCCAATCCATGTCTTCTTCCTCTTCTTCTTCTTCTTACTTCTTTTCTTCTTTTTCCTCATCATCTTCTTCTTCTTCTTTTTCCTCATCTTCTTATTCTTCTTCCTCTTCTTCTTCTTCTTCTTCTTCTTCTTTCTCTTCTTCTTTTTTTCTTCTTCTACTTCTTCTTCTTCCTCTTATTCTTTTTATTGTTCTTCTTCTTCTTCATCTTCCATTTCATCTTCTTTTTCTTCTTCTTTTTCTTCTTCTTCCTCCCCTACTTCTTCCCCTCCTTTTTCTCCATTTTCTTCTTTTCTTGTTCTTCTTCTTCCTCTTATTCTTTCTCTTCTTCTTCTCCTACTTCTTCTTCTTCTCCTTCTTCTTCTTCTTTTCTTCTTCTTTTTCTTATTCTCCTTCTTCTTCTTCTTCTTCTTCTTATTCTTCTTTTTCTTGTTCTTGTTCTTCTTCTTCTTCTTCTCTTTCTCCTTCTTCGTTTCCCTCTCTTTCTTTTTGTCTTTCACATTCTCCTTCAACATCTCCTTCTCCTTTTTCTTCTCCTTCTCCTTCTTCTTCTCCATCTCCTTCTCCTTCTCATTCTCATTCTCATTCTTCATCGCCTTCTCTTTCTCTATCTCCTTCTTCTTGTTCTCCTCCTTCGCTTTCTCCTCCTCCTTCTTCTTCTTCCTCTTCCTCTACTTCATTCTTTCTTCTTTCTTCTTTCTTCTTTCTTCTTCCTTCTTCCTTCTTCATTCTTCCTTCTTCCTTCCTTCTTCCTTCTCTATTCTTCCTTATTCTTTCTTTTGTCTTTCTTCTTTGTTCTTTGTTCTTCATTCTTCCTGTTCTTCTTCTTCTTCTTCTTCTTCTTCTTCTTCTATTTCCTCTTCTTTTGCCTTGTCTTGTTCTTCTAATTTCTTTCCCATCCAAAATCCCTAATCCATAATTTCTAATAACTAATCTCTAGTTTGTAATCCATATTTCTTAATCTCTAATCCCTCCCTCGTTAATCCCCTCTTGTTCTTCCATCTTTCTTCTTTCTTCTTTCTTCTTTCTTCCTTCTTTTTCTTTCTTCCTTCTTCCATCTTTCCTCTTTCCATCTTTCTTCTTCCCTCCCTTCTTCTTTCCTCCTTCCTTCCTCTTCTTCTTCTTCTTCTTCTTCTTCTTCCTCTTCTTCTTCCTCTTATTCTTCTTCTTTTTTCTTCTTCTTTCTTCTTTCTTTCTTCTTTCTTCTTCCTTCTTTCTTCTCCCATATACCTAATCCTTAATCTCTTATCTCTAAACTCTAATCCTTAATATCTAATCTTTAATCCTTAATCCCAAATATATAATCCATAATCCCTAATCTTTAATCTCTAATACCAAATCCTTATTCCTAATCCTTTATCATTAACCATAAATCCTTAACCCTAATCTCTAATACTTATCCTATTCCCTTAATCTCGAAACGTGTAATATCCAATCTCTAATCTTAAATCCTTAAGCCCTAATCTCTAATCCCTAATCCTTAAAAATTAATCCTTTAATTCATAATCCCTAATCTTTAATCCCAAAAAATTAATCCTTTCATCCCTAATCCCTAATCTTTAATCCCTATTACTTATTCCCTAATCCTTAAGCCCTAATCCCTAATTCTTGAGCTCTAATCCCTTATTACTAACCCTCAAATCCTTAATCATTAATCCCTAATTCCTCTCTTCTTAATCTTAAATCTAAATTTCTTCATACCTAATCCCTAATCCTTCATTCATTAATCTCAATTCTCTAACTCTAATCCCTAACCCCTAATCTCTAATCCCAAATCCATCACTTCTTTTTGTTCTTCTTTTTCATCCTCTTCTTCTTCTTCCTCTTCAACTTCTTCTTCTTCTTCTTTCACATTTTCTACTTCCTCTTCTTCTTTCTTTTATTCCTTATCTTCCTCTTCTTTTTCTTTTTCTTCTTCCTTTTCTTCTTTTTCTTCTTGTTCCTCTTCCTCTTCTTCTTTTTCTTCTTCTTCTTCTTCATCATCATTTTTAATTCTTCTTCTTCTTCTTCTTCTTCTCTTTCTTCTTTTCTTATTTTTCTTATTCCTCTTGTTCTTCTACTTCTTTACTTCTTCTTCTTCAATTTCTACTTCTTCATCTTCATCATCTTCTTCTTCTTCTCCCTCTCTTTTTCTTTCTCGATCTCCTTCTCATTCTACTTCTCCTTCTCCTAATCTTTCTCCTTCTCCTTCTTCTCCTTCTCCATCTTCTTCTCCTTCTCCTTCTCCTTCTCCTCCACCACCTCCTCCTCTTTCTCCTTTTCCTTCTCTGACTTGTTCTTCTTCTTCTTCTTCTCCCTCTTCTTCCTCATCTTGCTCTTCTTCTTCTTCTTCTTCTTCATCATCTTCTTCTTCTTCCTCCTCTTCATCTTCTTCTTTCTCTTCTTCTTCTTCTTTTTCTTCTTAAACTTCTCAACTTCTCCTTCTTCTTCTTCCTCTTCTTCATCTTCTTCTTCTCTTTCTTTTATTCTTGTTCTTTTTATTCGCTTTATTCTTCCACTTTTTCTTCTTCTTCTTCTACTTCTTGTATTTCTTCTTCTTCTTCTTCTTCTTCTGCTTCTTCTATTTCTTCTTCTTCTACTACTACTTCTACTTCTACTTCTTCTTCTTCTATTTCTTCTTCTTCTTCTTCTTCTCCTCTATTTTCTTCTCTTTCTCCTTCTCTTTGTCTTTCTCCTTCTCCATCTCCTTTTGCTTTACCTTCTCTTATTCCTCCTTCTACTTCTCCTTCTCTTCTCCATCTCCTTCTTCTTCTCCTTCTCCTTCTTCTTCTCCTTCTCCTTCTTCTCCTCCTCCACCTCCTTCTCAGTTTCCTTCTCCTTCTTCTTCGTCTTCTTCTTCTTGCTCTTCTTCCATCTTTCTTGTTTCTTCTTTCTTCTTTCTTCTCCCTTCTTTCTTCTTCCTTCCTCCATCCTTCTTCTTTCGTCCTTCTTCCTTCATCTTTATTCTTTCTCTTCTTCTTCCACTTCTTCATCTTCTTATTCTTCTTTTTTCTCTTCTTGTTCTTCCTCCTCTTCTTCTTCTTTCTTCCTTCTCTTTAATCCCTAATCCTTAATAAGCAATCACTAATCCATCCCAAATCTTAATTCTTTAATATTTAATCCTAAACCTCTAATCCTTAATCTCTAATCCCTAAACTCTAATCCTTTATACCTAATTCCTAATCCTTAATAAAAATTCCATAACCTTTAATCTCTAATTCTTAATCCCTAATCTCTAATCTATAATCATTAACCCTAATTCTTAATCTCTAATCTTTAATGCTAATCATAATCCCTCAATCTCTTGTCCCAAATCTCTAATCTCTCATCCTAAATCTGACTTCTCTTATCTCTAATCTCTAATCTTTAAACCTTATGCCCTAATCCCTAACTCCTAATCCTAAATCACTAATCTCTAATCCCTAATCCATAATAATAAATCCCTTAATTCTTAATTCCTAATCACTAATCTCTAATCATTAATCTCTTTATCCCTAATCCATAATCCATAATCCTTAATCCATATTACTTATTTCTTTGTCCTTAAGCCCTAGTCCCTAATCCCTCCCTCTCTATCTTTAATCCGTATTCCCTGATACATAATCCCTATTCCTTAAACCCTAATCTCTAATACCTAATCCCTAGCTCTCTATCCCTAATCCCAAATCGACATCTTCTTCCTCTTCTTCTTCTTTTTCTTCCTCTTCTTCTTCCTCTTCTTCTTCTTCTTCCATATTTTCTACTTCTTCTTTCTATTCCTCTTCTTCCTCATCCTTTTCTTCCTCTTTTTCTCCTTCTTCTTCTTCTTCCTCATTTTCTTCTTCTTCTTCTTCTTCTTCTTCTATTCCTTCCTCATCTTCCTCTTCATCTTCTTCTTCTTCTTCTTCTTCTCCTCCTCCTCCTCCTCCACCTTGTTCTTCTTCTTCTTCTTCGTCTTCTTCATCGCCTTTTTCTTCTCCATCTTCTTCATAATAGTTAATCTTTATCCTGTAATCCATAATAAATCCCTCCCTCCTGAATCACTAATCCATAAATGAATAATGTTTAATCCATCCCTCACTAATCCCTAATCCATCATTAGTCAATAATCCATAATCCCTTCTTTTCTCTAATCATTATTTCTTAATTCCTAATCCTTAATCCCAAATTCCTAATTTTTAATCCTTAATCCCTATACCTTAATCCTTAATCCTTAATCTTTAATCTTTAATCTCTAATTGCTAATCCTTAATCTTTAATTTCGAATCCCTAATCCTTAATCTCTAAACTCTAATTCTTAATACCTAATCCCTAATCCTTAATCTATAATCCATAATCCCTATTCTTAATTTCTAATCCATAATCTCTAATCCATAATCCTTAATAACTAATCTTTAATCATTAATTCCAAATTCTTAATCTCTAATGTTGATCATAATCCATTAATCTCTAAGTCCTAAACTCTAATCTCTAATCCTGAATCTTACATCCCTAATCTCTAATTTCTAATCCCTAACCCTTATCCATAATCCTTATTCTCTAATCCTAAATCTCCAATCCAAAATTCGTAATCTCTAATCACTAATTAGTAATAATTAATCCCTCAATTCATAAATCATAAAGTCAAATCCATAATCATTATCCCTTTCATCACTAATCCTTAATCTCTAATCCTTAATCCCTAATATGTAATCTTTATTACTTATTCCCTAATCCACACTCTTTAATCACTAATCCCTAAACCCTAATCTCTAATTACTAACTTCCAAATCCCTAATCCATAATCCTTCCTCCTCTAATCTTTAACCCATATTCTTTAATACCTAAGGTTTAATCCTTTGTCCTTTAATCCTTAATCCTTAATCCCTAATGCCTAATACCTTATCCCTAAACTATCTCTTCTTCCTCTTTTTCATTCAATTCTTCTTCTTTTGTTTCTTCTTCATCTTCTTCTTCTTCCTCTTCTTCCTCTTCTTCCTCATCTTTCTCTTCTTCTTTTTCTTCTTCTTCCACCTCTTCTTCTTCTTCCTTTTTTTCTTCTTCTTCTTATTCTTCTTATTCCTCTTCTTGTTCCTCTTCCTCTTCCTCTACTTGTTCTTCTTCTTCTTCAGCTTCTTTTTCTTCTTCCTCTTCTATTTCTTCTTCTTCTTCTTCTTCTTCTTCTTCATTTATTTCTTCTTCTTCTTGTTCTTCTTCATCATCATCATCTTCTTGTTCTTCATCATCATCATCTTCTTCTTCTTCTTCTTTTAGTTCATCTTCATCTTCATCATCATCATTTTCTTCTTCTCTTCTTCTTCTTCTTCTTCTTCTTCTCTCATTCTTCTTCTTCCCCTTCTTCTTCTTCTTCTTCTTCTTCTTCATATTCTTCTTCTTCTTCTTCTTCTTCTTCGTCTTCTTTTTCCTCTTCTTCTTCTTATTATTTTTCATCAGCTTCTTCTTCTCCTCCTTCATCTTCTTGTTCTTCCGTCTCCTTCTTCTTCTCCTTCTTATTCTTCATGTTCTTCTTCTTCTTCTTCCAATTCTTCTTCTTCTTCTTTTTCTTCTTCATCTTCTCCTTGCTCTTCTTCTTCTTCTTCTTCACCTTCTTCTTCTTCATAATCCTTAATACTAATTCCCTAATTCCTACTTGTTATCCCTCTGTATCTAACCTCTAATTCTTGTTCCTTAATCTATAATTCTTAATCCATCCTTCATTAATCACTAATCTTTAATCACTAATCCATAATCCCTAATCTCAAACTATAACCCTTATTCTCTAACCCTTAATTCCTAATCTCTAGTCCATCATTAATCCCTAATTATTAATCTCTAATCACAAATCTTTAATCCTTAAACCCTAATCCATAGTTCTTAATCCCTATTCCTTAATCCCTAATCTATAATCTAGAATATCTTGTCCCTAATCCCTAATCTCTAATCCATAATTCCTAATCTATAATCTTTAACCTCTAAAATCTCTTATCTTAATCTTAATCCTAATCACATAATCTCTTATCTCTAATCCCTAATCCCTAATCCCTAATCCATAATCTTTAGTCCTTAACCAGTAATCTCTAATCCTTAATCTCTAAATCTTAATCATTAATCTTTAATCCATAATCCTTAGTCCTTAATCACAAATCCCTAATCTGTAATCTCTCATCCTTAATCCTAATACCAGTCCCTTATTCTCCAATCCTTAATCTTTAATCTATAATACTTAGTCCTTAATCCAAAATCTTTAATTATAAATCATTAATCCCTAATCCTTATCCCCTAATCTATAATCTCTAATCTTTAAAAATTAATCACTTAATTCTTAATCCCTTATCCCTAATCATTAATCTCATCATCTCTAAGCCTTAACCTTAATCCCTAATCCCTAAACCTTAATCCATAATCCCTATTACTTATTCCTTAATCCCTACTCCCTAATCTTAAATCTTTAAACCCTAATCCCTAATCGTCAATCCATAATTGATAATCTCTAACCCCTAATACTTAACCCAATATCACTCCCTCCATAATCTATGATCCATAATAACTTGCCCCTAATCCTTAATCCTTAATCCATCACTTCTTCCTATTCTTCTTCTTCTTCTTCTTCTTCCTCTTCTTCTTCTTTTTCCTCCTCTTCCTATTTTTCTTCTTCTACTTCTCCCACATCTTCCTTATCTTCTTCTTTTTCTTCTTCTTGTTCATCATCATCATCTTCCACTTCATCTTCTTTTTCTTCTTCTTTTTCTTCGTCTTCTTCTTCTCCGACTTCTTCTTCTTCCTCTGCTTCCTCTTCCTTCTCTTTTTCTTCCACTTTTTTTTCTCTATTTTCTTCTTTTCTTATTCTTCTTCCTCCTCTTCTTCTTCTCTTTCTTCTTCTTCTTCTCCTTCATCTTCTTATTATTATTCTTTTATTTCTTATTCTCTTTCTATTTCTTCTTCTTCGTATTATTCTTCTATTTCTTGTTCTCCTTCTTCTTATTCTTCTTCTTCTTCTTCTTCTTTTTCTTTTTCTCTTTCTCCTTCTTCTTCTCCATCTTTTACTCCTTGTCTTTTACCTTCTCCTCCTTCATCTCCATTTCCTTCTTCTTCTCCTTCTCCATGTTGTTTTGCCCCTCCTTCTCCTCCTTATTCTCCATCTCTTTCTCCTCCTCCTCCTTGTCCTCCTTATCCTTCTCCTTCTTCTTCTTATTCTTCTTCTTCTTCTTCTTCTTCTTCTACTTCTCTCTTCTTTCTTCTTTCTTCTATCTTCTTCCTTCTTCCTTTTTCCTTATTCCATATTCTTTCTTGCTTCTTCTTTCTTCTTTCTTCTTTCTTCCTTGTTCTTTGTTCTTCCTCTTCTTCTTTGGCTTCTTCTTCTTCTACTTCTTTCCCTTCTTCTTCCTTGTCTTCTTCTTCTCCTTTCTTCCTTATCCCAAATTTGTTATCCCTAATTTGTAATCCCTAACCCTTAATCAATAACCCATAATCCCTAATCCCTAATCTCTAATCTATTCACTAATCTCTAAACCTTAATCATAAATCAATAATCCCAAATCTTTAATATCTAATCCTCAGTCTTAATACCAATCTCTTATTCTTTAATCCCTAACCCCTAATCTCTAATACCCAATTCTTAATCCAAAATCATTATTCACTAATCTCTAATTCTAAATCCCTATTTCTTAATCCATAATCTCAAATCAATAATCCTTAAACTTTAATAATTAATCCCTTAATCCGTAGTCCCTAATCCATAATTCTTATTCATTAATCCTTTCATCCCTAATCCCTAATTCCTACTACTTATTCCCTAATCCATACTCTCAAATCTATAATCAAAAAAACTTAACCCTAATTCCTAATTACTAATCCATAATCCCTAATCCTTAATCCTTAATGCTTAATACCTAAAACCTAATCCCTCCTTCCTTAATCCCTAATCCTTAATACCTAATCCTTAATCTTTAATCCTTATTGTCTAATCGCTAATCCCTAATCTATAAATCCTAATCTTTAATCTCTAATCACTAATCCTTAATAACTAATCCCTAATACCTCATTCCTAATTCTTAATCTCTAATCCCTAATCTTAATAAGAATCGTTTATTCTCTAATCCTTAATCCCTAATCTCCGAAACCTAATCCTTAATCTAGAATCCCTAATCACTAATCTCTAATCTGTAATCCTTATTTCGTAATCTGTAATCCCTAACCTTTAATAATTAATCTCTTAATCATTAATCTTTATTCCCTAATCCTTAATCATTGATGTTGTCATCCATAATCCTTAATCCATAATTCTTATTCCTTATTTCATAATCTCTACTCTCTAGTCCATAATCTTGAATGCCTAAATCATAATCCCTAATTATTAATTCTTAATAACTAATACCTAATCTCTCCTTCCATAATCTCTAATCCCTAATCTCTAATCCCTAATCCCATGCCCTTAATTAATAATTTGTATTTCTTAATCCTTAATCCTTCCATCTTTAATGCCTAAACTCTAATCCTTAAGCCCTAATTCCTAATCCTTAATGCATCTCTTCTTCCTCTTCTCCTTCTTTTTCTTTGTCTTCTTCTTCCTCTTCTTGTACTTCATAATTCTCTTCTTCTTCTTCCTCTTCCTCATCTTCCTCTTCTTCTTCTTCTTCTTCTTCCTCCTCTTCTTCTTCTCCTTCTTCTTCCTCTTCTTCTTTTTTCTTCTTTTAATTTTTCATCTTCTTCTTTTCTTCCCCTTCTTTTTCCTCTACTTTCTATTCTTCATCTTCCTCTTCCTCTATTTCTTCTCTTTCTACTTCTTTTCTTGTTTTCTTATTCCTCTTCTTCTTCTTCTACTTCTTCTTCTTCTTCTGTTTCTTCTTCTTCTTCTTCTTCTATTTCTTCTTCCTCTTCTTCTTTTACTTCTTCTTCTTCTCCTATGCTTTCTTCCTCTCCTCCTTTTTTTCTCTCCTTCTCTTTCACCTTCTTCTTCTCCTTCCCCTTCTCCTTCTCCTTCTCCTTCTCCATCTCCTTCTCTTACTCTTTCTCCTTCTCTTTCTCCTTCTCCTTCTCCTTCTCCTTCTCTACTAACTTCTCCTCGTCCT
>JAIUJO010000088.1:1037696-1055196 GCA_023846275.1 Vanilla planifolia
TACTCCTAAATCTCTCCCTCCCTATCCCTTGCTCCTTTTTCTTCTTCTTCTACTTCTTCTTCTTCTTCTTCATCTTCTTCTATTTCTTCTACTTCTTCTTCTTCTTCTTCTTCTTCTTCTTCTTTCTATTTTTTTCTTCTTCTTAATCTTTATCAACTTTTTCTTCTTCTTTTCTTCTTGTTCTTCTTCATTTTCTTCTTCAACTTCCTTTTCTCCTTCTTCTTCTTCTTATTTTTGTCCTTCATCCTTCTCTATCTCTTCTTCTTCTTCATCTTCTTCTTCTTTAACTACTTCACCTTCTTCTTCTTCTTCTTTCTCTTACTCTTCTTCTTCTTCTTCTTCTCTTTCTTCTTTCTCTTCATTTTCTTCTTCTTTATCTTCCTCTTGATTTTCTTTTTTTTCATTTTCTTCTTCCTCTTCGTCTTCTTCTTCTTCTTCTTCTGCTTTTTTTTCTTCGTGTTCACTTCTTCTTCTTCCTTATTTTCTTGCTCCTCATATTCTTCCTCTCCTTCTTCATGTTCTTCTTCTTCTTCTTCTTCTTGTTCTTATTTATTTTCTTACTTTTCTTCTACTTTTTGTTCTTCTTCTTCTTCTTCTTCTCCTTGTTTTTTTTACTTCTTTTTCATTTTCTTCTTCTCCTCCTTCTTCTTCATAATCCTTAATCCCTATTCTCTAATCCATGCTGCTTAAACCCTCCCTCCTTAATCTCTCATCTCTAAATCTATATTGCCTAATCCATTCCTCCTAATCCTTAATCCATAATCCTTAATCCCTAATCTATCCGAAATCCGTAATCTTTAATCCTTAATCTCTAATCTCTAATCTCCAATCTCTCATTCCTGAACCCTAATCCTTAACTTCTAGTTTTTAATCCTTAATCCCAAATCCATATTACTTTTTCTTAATCCATACTCTTTATTCTTTAATCGTCAATCCCTAAACCCTAATACCTAGTTGCTAATACATATTCTCTAATCCTTAATCCTTAATCCCTATTATCTAATCCCAAATCTCTAAACCCTAATCCCTAACTGCTAATCCACTTCTTCATCCTCTTCTTTTTTTTCTTCCACTTCTTCTTCCTCTTCTTCTTCTTCATCTTCTTCTTCTTATTCATCTTGTTCTTTTTCCTCAATTTCTTCTTCTTCTTCTTATTCTTATTCTTCTTGCTCCTTTTCTTCATCTTCCTCTTCCCTTTCTTCTTCTTCTTCTTCTTCCTCTTCTTTTTCTTCTTCATCTTCTTCCTTTTCTTCTTCTTCCTTTTCTTCTTTCTTTTCTTCTTCTTCTTCTTCTTCTTAATTTCCTTCTTCTTCTTCTTCTTGATTTTCTACTTCTTCTTCTTCTCCTTCTTGTCCTTCTCCTTCCTCCTCCTCATCTTCTTCTTCTTCTTCCTTTTCTCCATATTTTCTTCTTGTTATTCTTTTCCTCTTCTTCTTCTTTTTCTTCTTCTTCTTTCTCCATTCTTCTTTCTTTTTTCTTCTTTATTCTTTCTTCTTCCATCTTCCTTTTTACTTCATCCTACCTCCTTCCTTCTTCCTTCTTTCTTCTTCCTTCTTTCTTCTTTCTTCTTTATTCTTCCTCTTCTTCTCCCTCTTGTTCTTCTTCTTTCTTCCTTGTTCAATTTTCTTTCTTCCTTCTTCTTCTTCCTTCTTCTTTCTTCCTTCTTCCCTCTTGCTTCTTCTTTCTTCTTAATCCTTAATCTATAATCTCTAATCCATCCATATTCTCTAATCTCTAATCTGTAATCTTTAATCTCTAATCCTTTTTCTCTTATCGTTACACTTTAATCTCCTAATCCCAAATTACTTATCTCTAATTTATAATCCATAATTCTCAATCCTTAATCCATCCTTACTCCATAATCCCTAATCCTTAATCCCTAATCTATAATCTCTAATCTCTAATTCCAAATCCCTAATTCATAACCCCTAATTCTTAATCTTTAATCGCTAATCCTTATCTCCTAATCCATAATCCCTAATCTCAAATCCTAAATCCTAAATTCTTAATCCTCAATTCTTAATCCCTAATCCTTAATGTTTAATGACCTCTAATCCTTAATCTCTAATCCTTAAACTCTAATCTCTAATACCTAATCCTTAATCACTCTAATCTCTAATATCTAATCCTTAATCCCTGATCTATAATCGATAATCCCTATTAATAATCCATAATCACTAATCCCTAATCCTTAATCCTTCATCACTTATCCCTAATCTTTAATCTCTGATCCCCAATCCTGAATAGTAATGCTAATCTCCTAATCTCTAACATCTAATATCTAATCTTTAATCTCACATCCCTAATCTCTAATCTATAATCCTTATTCCCTATTCTTTATTCACTAATCCCTAATTCTTAATCCTAAATTCTTAATCTATAATCCCTAATCATTAATCTCTTCATCTCTAATCCCTAATATCTATTACTTATTCCCTAATCCCCACTCCCTAATCCTTAATCCCTAATCCCTAAACTCTAATCGTTAATTGCTAACTAAAAAATCCCTAATCCCTCCCTAATCATTCACCCATATTCCATAACACTTAATGTCGAATCCTTCATTTCTAAATCCTAATCCCTAATCTCTAATCCCTAACCTCTGATCCCTAAAAGCTAATCCATCACTTCTTCCTCTTCATTTTCTTTTCCTCTTCTTCTTCTTCCTATTCTTTTTCTTCTTCTTTTTCCTCTTCCTCTTCTTCTTCATCATCATCGTCCTCTTCTTTTCCTCTTCTTCCTCATCTTCCACTTCTTCTTCTTCTTCTTCTTCTCCTTCCTCTTCTTCTTCATCCTCTTCTTCATCTTACCCTTCTTCATTCTCTTCTTCTTTTGCTTATTCTTCTTCATCATCTTCTTCTTCTTCAACGTCTTTTTCCTCTTCCTCTTCTTCTTTTTTCCCTTCTTCTTCTTCTTCTTCTTCATGTTTTTCTTCTTCTTCTTCTACCTCTTCTTACTCTTCTTCTTGCTCTACTTGCTTTTCTTCTTCTACTTTTTTTTCTCTTTCTTCTTCTTCTTCTTCCACTTTAATTTCTTCTTCTTCTTCCCCTTCTCTTTCTTCTTCCCCATCTTCTTCTTCTTCTTATTTTTCTTCTATTTCTTCTTCTTCATCATCTTCTTCTTCCTCTTCTTCTTCTTCCACTTCATCTTCCTTTACTTTTCTTCTTCTTCTTCTTCTTCAGCTTCTTCACCTTCTACTTCTCCTACTTCATCTTCTTACAATTCTCTTTCTTCTTCATCTTCTTTTTCTTCTTCCTTTTCTTCTTCTTCTTCTCCCTCCTCCTCTTCTTCTTCTTCTTCTATTTCTTCTTCTTCTTCTTCTTCTTGATTTTCTTCTTGTTCTTCTTCTTCCTCTTCTTCCTAATCTTCTTCTTCTTCTTTTTCTTCTTGTTCTTCTTTTTTTTGTCTTCTTCTTATTCTTTTTCTCCTTTTCTTCTTCTTCTTCTTCTTCTTTTTCATCCTCTTCTTCTTTTTCTTTTTGTTCTTCTTCTTATTCATCATCATCATCATCTTCTTCTTCTTCTTCTTCGTAATCCTTAATCCCTATTCCCTAATCATTAGTCCTAAATCCCTTCCTCCCTACCCTTTTATCCCTAAATATATAGTTCATAATCCATCCCTCCCAAATCCCTAATCTTTAATCCTTATTCTTTAATCCCTAATCTCTAATCCTAAAACCTTAATTTCTTATCTCTCATCCCAATCTCTAATCCTTGTCGTTAATCCATAATTTTTAATTCAAAATCCTTTATCCATGATCTATAATCCCTAATCCCTAATCTCTTGTCTCTAATCTCTAATCTTTAATCCTTGTTCCCTAATCCCTAATCATTAATCCCTAATTCTTAATCCCTAAACCCTTTTCCTAATTATAATCGTTCAATATCTAAGGTTTACCATATAATCCCTAATCTCAAATCCTTAAGCTTCAATCACTAATACCAAATCCCTAATCCTTAATCTCTAATCTATAACCCATAATCCTTAATCCATTCATAATCCATAATCCCTAATCCTTAATCCATAATCTATAATCTTTAATCTTTAATCTTTAATCTCTAATCCCATATCCTTTTTTCATAATCGCTAATCCCCATTACTTAATATTTAATTGCTAATATAAATCTCTTAATATCTAATCCTTAATCCTTAATCCCTAATTTCTAATCCTTAATCCCTAATTTCTAATCTTTAATCCCTAATCCCAGATCCTTAATCCTTAATAACCTCTAATCCCTAATCTCTAATCCTTAAACTCTAATCTCTAATACCTAATTCTTAATCCCTAACCTATAATACATAAATCTTATTCATAATCTCTAATCCTAAATCCTTAATCTATAATCCTTAATCACTAATTTCTAATCTTTAATCTCTAATCCCTCATCTCTAATACAAATCATAATCCCTAAATCTCTAATCTCTATTCTTTAATCTTTAATAATGAATCATATATCTCTAATATCTAATCTCTATTTCTTCATTCCTAATCTTTATTCTCTAGTTCCTAATTCTTAATCCTAAATTCTTGATATACAATCCCTAATCTTTAATAATTAATCCCTTAACTTTTAGTCCTTAATCACTAATCCATTCATCCCTAATCTCTAATCCCTATTACTTATTCCCTAATCCCTACTCCCAGTCCTTAATCATTAATCCTTAATCCTTAATCCCAAATACCCAAACTCTTATCTTTCTTCTTCTTCATCATCATCATCTTCTTCTTCTTCTTCCCCTTCATCTTCCCTTACTTCTTTTACTTCTTCTTCATCTTCTTCTTCTTCAACTTCTTCACCTTCTTCTTCTTCTTTCAATTCTCCTTATTCTTCTTTTTTCTTCTTCCTTTTCTCCTTCTTCTTCTTCTTCCTTTTCTTCTTGTTTTTCTTCTTCTTCTTCTTCTTCTTCCTTATTTTCTTCTTGTTCTTCTTCTTCTTCTTTTTCCTCATCTTCCTCTTATTC
This sequence comes from Vanilla planifolia, assembly GCA_023846275.1. Taxonomy (NCBI): domain Eukaryota; kingdom Viridiplantae; phylum Streptophyta; class Magnoliopsida; order Asparagales; family Orchidaceae; genus Vanilla; species Vanilla planifolia. The sequence continues at coordinate 1,042,659 of JAIUJO010000088.1, forward strand.
TTCATCTTCTTCTTCTTATTCTTCTTCTTCTTATTCTTCTTCTTCTTTGTCTTCTTCTTGTTCTTATTCTTTTTTTTCTTCTTCTTCTTCTTCTTCTTCTTCATAATCCATAAACCATATTCTCTAATCCCTACTTCTAAATCCCTTCATTCCCAATCTCTCATCCTTAAATCTATAATTTCTAATCCATCCCTCCAAAATCCCAAATCCATAATCCTTAATCCCTAATTTATTATTCTTAATCCATCTCTAATCCCTAATCCCTAATCTTTAATCCATAATCTCTTATCCCCAATTTCTAATCCCAATTGCCTAATTTTTAATCCCTAATCCTTAATCCCTAATCTCTAGTCTTTAATCCCTAATCTTTAATCCTTAATCTCTAATGCCTAATCAATAATCCTTGTTTATTAACCCCAAAGCCCTTCTCTTAATTATAATCATTTAAAATCTAAGATTTAACCTCTAATCCTTAACCCTAAATCTCAAATCCCTAATCACTAATCTTTAATCTATAATTCATAATTCCTATTCCATAATCTGTAATCCATAATCAAAAATCACTACATCATAATCTTTTGTAATTAATTCCTTAATCCTAAATCTCTAATCCTTAATCAATAATTACATCATCTGTAATTCCTAATTCTTAATCCTTAATCTGTAATCTCTACTAAATTTCCTTAATCCTTACTCTTTAATCCCTAACCATTAATCCTCAAACCCCAATACCTAGTTGCTAATCCATATTCCAAAATATCTAATCCTTAATCTGTAATCCTTAATCCCTAAAATCCCATCCCTAATCCCTCCTTCCTTAATCCTTAATCCCTAACCCCTAATCCCTAATCCATCTCTTCATCCTCTTCTTCTTCTTCTGGTACTTCTTGTTGCTCTTCTTTTTCTTCTTCTTCTTCTTCTTCCTCCTCTTCCTCCTCTTCCTCTTCTTCTTCTACTTCTTTCTCATTTTGTTCTACTTCTTCTTCCTCTTCTTCCTCATCTTCTTCTTCCTCTTTTTCTTCTTCTTCTTATTCCTTTTCTTCTTCTTCTTCTTCTTCTTCTTCTTCCTCTTCATCTTCTTTTTCTACTTCTTCTTCTTCTTCAACCTCTTCTTCTTCTTCTTCTTCTTCTTCTTCTTCCTCATCTTCCTCTTCCTTCTTTCTTCTTTCTTCTTTCTACTTTCTTCTTTCATCTTTCTTCTTCTTTCTTCCTTCTTCCTTCTTCTTACCACCTTCCTTCTTCCTTCATCTTTCATCTTTCTTCTTTATTCTTCTTCCTCTTCTTCTTTCTTCCTTCTTCCTTCTTCCATCTTTTTTCTTCTTTATTCCTTCTTCTTCTTCCTTTTTCTTTCTTTGTTCTTCGTAATCTTTAATCCTTAATATGAAATCTATCTGTAATCTATCATCTATAATCTTTAATCACTAACCACTAATCCTTAATCTCTACTTCTTAAATTCTAATCTCTAATACCTAATCCCTAATCTATAATCTCTATTCCCTAATCCTTAATCCTTAAACCTAGATCCCTAATCTCTAATCCTTAGTCTTTAATAATTAATCTTTTAATTCTTAATCCCTAATCTCTAATTTCTTTTCATTAATCCCTTCATCCATAATCCCTAATCTGTAATCTATAATCATTAATCCTTAATCCCTGATCCTAATTACTTATTCCCTAACTTCTACTCCCTAATCTTAAATCCTTAATCCTTAATCGCTAATCCCTAAACCCTAATCCCTAATTGCTAACTCCCAAATCTCTAATCCCTAATCCTTAATTCCTCTTCTTCTTCTTCTTTTTATTCTTTTTCCTCCTCTTCATCTTCATCTTCTTCTTCTTTCTTCCTTCTTCCTTCTTCTTTCTTCTTTCTTCCTTCTTCATCTTTCTTCCACCTTCTTCCTTCTTCCTTCTCCTTAATCCTAAATCCCTAATCCCTAATCCCTAATCCTTAATCCCTAATCTATCCCAAATCTCTAATCTCTAATCTTTTATCCCTAACCTCTCATCCCTAATCTCTAATCCTTAAACTCTTTTCTCTAATACTCGTAATCTCTAATCCCTAATTTACAGTCCACAATACCTAATCTATAATCTTTATTCATTAATCTCTAATCTTTAACCACTAGTCTATAATCTGTAAACCCTAATCTATAGTCTCTAATCTTAATCTTAATTCCTTAATCTCTAATCCTAAATCCTACATCCCAAATCTTTACTCTCTAATTCCTAATCCTAAATCCCTAATCTCTAACCCCAAATACCTAATAATTAATCTCTTATATCTTAATCCCTAACCTCTAATCCCTAATCATTAGTCCCTCATCCTTAATCCCATATCCATAATCTATAATCTTTAATCATTAATCCTAAATCCTTACTAATAATTCCTTACTCCTTAATCCCTAGTCCCTAGTCCTTAATTTTTAACTCCCAAATCCCTAATTTCAAGTCCTTAGTCAATAACACCTAATCTTTAATCCGTAATCCTTTCCTCAATTTTTATTCCATATTCCCTTATCCCTAATCCCTAATCCTTTCTTCCTCAATCCCAAATCCCTAATCCATAATCCCTAACCCTAATTCCTAATCCCTAATCTGTCACTTCTTCCTCTTCTTCTTCTTCCTCCTCTTCTTCTTCCTCTTCTTCTTCCTCTTCTTCTTCTTCTTCTTCTTCTTGCTACTCTTTTATTTCTTCACCTTCTTCTCTTTCTTCTTTGCCTTACTCTTCTCCTCTTTACTCTTCTTCTTCTTCTTCCTCCTCTTCTTCTTTGACTTCCTCTTCTTCTTCTTGCTCTTCTGCTTCTTCTTCCTTTTCTCTTTCTTCTTCTTTTTATTCTTAATCGTCTTATTCTTCTTCATCATCATCTTCTTCTTCCACTTCTTCCTCTTCTTCCTCTTCTTTTTCTTCTCCTTCTTTTGCTTCTTCATCTTCTTCTTCTTCTTCTTCCTCTTATTCTTCTTCTTCTTCCTTATCTTCTTCTTCTTCCTCCTCTTCTTCTTCTTCTTTTTCTTCTTCTTCTTATTCTTCGTCCTCGTCTTCTTTTTCTTCTTTCACTTCTTCTTATAATTGTTTTTCGTCTTCATTCTCTTCTTCTTCTTCATCATCTTCTTCTTCTTCTTCTTCTTCTTTTCTTATTCTTTTTCTTCTTCTTCTTCTTCTTCCTCTTCTTCTACTTCTTTTAATTTTTCTTATTCATTTTCCTCTTCTTCTTCTTGTTCTTCTTTGTCTCCTTCATCTTCTTCATCTACTTCTTCTTCTTCTTCTTCTTTTTCTTCTTATTCATCCTTATCACCTTCTTTTTCTTCTCCTTCATTCTTCTTCTTCTTCTTCTTCTTCTTCTTCTCCTTCTTCTTTGTAATCCTTAATCCCTACTCCTTAATACCTTCCTAGCTAATCTCTCATCCCTAAATCTATGTATCCTAATCCATCCCTCCCAAATCCTTAATTACTACTATCTAATCCATAATCCCTAATTCTTAGTTCTTGATCATTAATCTCTAATCCCTAATCCATAATCTATCCTAAACTTATAATCCCTGATCTCTAATCCCTAATGTTAAATATTTAATCCCTAATCCTTTATCCTCAATCACTAATCTCTAGTCACTAATCCCTAACCCTTAATCGTTAATCCCTAATCCCTAATACCTAATCCCTAATCCTTAAACCTTATTCCTAATTGTGATCATTTAATCTCTAATCCTTAAACTCTAATTTGTAATCTTGAATCCCAAATCCTTAATCACTAATATCTAATCCTTAATCTCTAATTCCGATTCCCTAATTCATAATCCATAATCCTAAATCTTTAATCCATAATCCTTGGTAATTAATCCCTAATCTTAAGTCCCTAATCATTAATCTCTTCATCCCTAATTTCTAATCCTTAATCCCTAATCCTTATTACTTTTACTTAAACCTTACTCTTTAATCCCTAGCCCTTAATCCCCAAACCCTAATACATTGTTACTAATCCAATTCCTTAATCTCTAATCCTTAATCTCTAACATCTAATCCCTAATCCCTCCTTTCTTAATCTGTAATCTTTAACCCCTAGTCCATAATCCATCTCTTCATCATCTTCTTCCTCTTCTTCTACTTTTTGATTTTCTTCTTCTTCTTCTTCTTCCTCCTCTACTTTCTCATCTTCCCCTTCTTCTTCTTCTTCCTCCTCCTCTTCTTCTTCTTCTTCTTCTTCCTCTTCCTCCTCATCTTCTTTATCCTCAACTTCTTCTTCTACTTCTTCTTTTCTTGTTCTTCTTCTTCCTATTCTTCTTCGTCTTCTTCCTTTTGCACATTTTTCTCCTAAAGGTGTACAAAAAGTGGGTTCTTCTTCCTCCATTCTTCTTTCCTCTTTCTACTTTCTTCTTTCTACTTTCATCTTTCTTCTTCCATCTTCCTTCTTCCTATCTCCTTCCTTCTTTCTTCTTCCTTCTTCCTTCATCTGTCTTCTTTCTTCTTTATTATTCCTCTTCTTCTCCCTCTTCTTCTTCTTTTTTCCTTCTTCCTTCTTCCTTCTTCTTCTTCTTCTTCTTCCTTCTTCCTTCTTCCTTCTCCTTAATCCCTAACCCTTAATCCCTAATCCATCCCTACCCGTAATCCCTAATCTTTAATCTCTAACCTCTAATCCTTAATCACTACTCCCTAAACTCTAGTCTCTAATACCTAATCCTTAATCCTTAATCTATAATCCATAATCCATAATCCCTAATCTCTAATCCCCAATCTCTAATCATTAAGCACTAATCCCTAATCCCTAAACTATAATCCCTAGTCCCTGATCTTAATCAAAATCCTTGAATCTCTAATCTTTAATTCTTAATCACTAATCCTGAATCTTGCACTCTTAATATTTAATCTCTAATCCTTAATCCCTATTCCCTAATCCCTAATCTTATATCCCTAATCTCTAATCATTAATCTTGAATAATTGATAACTTAATTCTTAATCCATAATCTTTAATATCTAATTATTAATCAAATCATCTCCAATCCAATCCATAATCCTTCATCACTAATCCATAATCCTTAAACCTAATCACTTATTTCCTAATCCTTACTCCTTAATCTTTAATCCCTAAATCCAAATCCCTAATTGCTAACTCCATAATCTATAATCCTTAATTTGTAATTCTCAATCACTAATCCTTTTCTCTCTAATCATTAATCCATATTCCCTTATACCTAATCCCTAATCCATCCTTCCTTAATCCATAATCCCCAATCCATATCCCCTAATCCATAATCTCTAATCCATCTCTTTTTTCTCTTATTCTTCTACTACTTCTTCTTCTTGTTCTTCTTCTTCTTCTTCTTCCTCTTCTTCTTCTTCCCCTATTTCTTCATCATCCTTATCTTCATCTTCTTCTTCTTTCTCTTCTTCCTCACCTACCTCTTCTTCTTGTTCCTCTTCTTCTTCCTCCTCTTATTCATCTTCCTCTTTTTATTCCTCCTCTTCTTTTATTTCTTCTTCTACTTCTTATTTTTCTTCTTCTTTTTCTTCTTCTTCTTTTTCTTTTCCTTCTTCTCCATCTTCTTTTTCCTTTTCTTCTTCATCATCTTCTTCTTCCTCTCCTTCTTCTTCTTCATGTTCTACTGCTTCTTCTTCATCTTCTTATTCTTCTTATTCTTATTATTCTACTTATTCTTCTTATTCTTCTTATTCTTCTTGTTCTTCTCCTTCTTCTTCTTTTTGCACTTCTATTTCTTCTTCTTCTTCTTCTCCTTCAACTTCTTGTTTTTCTTCTTCCTCTTCTTCTTCTTCTTCTTCTATTTCTTCTTCTTCTTCTTCTTCTTCTTCTTCTTTTACTTCTTGTTCTTCTTCTTCTTCTTCATCTTTCCTTCTTTTCCTTTTTCTTAATTCTCTTCATTATCATCATCTTCTTCTTCTTCTTGTTCCTCTTCTTCTTCTTCTTCTTCTTCTTCTTCTTCTTCTAGTTCTTCACCTTCTTTTCATCTTTGTCTTACTATTCTCCGTCTTCTTCTTCTTCCACTTCTTCTTCTTTCTCTTATTCTTCTTTTTCTTCTTCTATTACTAGTACTTCTACTTCTTCCTCTTATTCTTCTTCTTCGTCCTCCTCTTCCTCTTCTTCTTCTTCTTCATCTTATTCTTCTTCTTCTTCTACTACTTTGTCTTCCTCTTCTTACTCGGCTTATTGTTCTTCTTCTTCCTCATCATCTTCCTGTTCTTCTTCTACTTCTTGCTCTTCTTCTTCTTCTTCATCTTTCCCTTCTTCATCTTCTTCCTCTTACTCTTCTTCCTCTTCTTCTTCTTCTTCTTCTTCTTCTTCTTCTTCTTCTTCTTCTTCTTCTTTGTCTTCTCCTGCTTTTTCTTCTTCTACTCCTTCGCCTTCTTCTTTTTTTCTTCTTCTTCTTCCACTTGTTTTTCCTACTCTTCTTCTTGCTATCTTTTCTCATCTTCCTCCTCCACTTCTTCTTCTTGTTCTTCTTCTCTTTCTTCTTCTTCCTTTTCTTTTTCTTTTTCTTCTTCTTTTTCTTCTTCTTCTTCTCCTTCCTCTTGTCTTCTTCTTCTTGTACTTTTTCCAATTCTTTTTCCTCTTCTTTTTCTTAATCTTCCTCTTCTTATTCTCCTCCATCTTCTTCTTTTTCATCCTCTTCTCCTTCTTTTTCTTCTTCTTTTTCTTTTTGGTCTTCTTATTCTTATTCTTTATTTGTCATTTTCTTCTTCTTCTTCTTCTACTTGTTCTTCTTCTTCCTCAATTTCCTATTTTTCTTCTTCTTCATCTTCTTAACTTTCTTCCTATTCATCTTCTTCTTCTTCTTCTTCTTCCTCTTCTTCCACTTCTTCTGCCACTTCTTCTTCTTCTTCTTCTTCTTCGTCTCCTTCCTGTTCTTCTTCTTCTTCTTACCCTTCTTCTTCTTCTTCTTCTTTCTTTTCATTGTCTTCTTCTTCCTCTTCTACTTCTTCTTCGTCTTCTTCCTTTTCTTCTTCTTCTTCATTTTCTTCTTCCTCCTTTTCCTCTTCTTTTTCTTTCATTTCTTCTTCTTGCTTTTGTTCTTCCTCTTTTTTCTCTTCTTCTTCCTCCGCTTTTTCTTTTTCTTCTTCTTCTTCTTCTCCTCTTCTTTTTTTATTCTTTTCTTCTTCTACTACTACTACTACTTCTTCTTCTTCTACATTTTCCTCTTCTTTTGCCTCTTCCCTTCCATTTTCTTCATCTTCGTTTCCTTCATCCCCTCTTCTACTTCTTCTTCTTCTTCTTCTTCTTCTTCCTCTTCTTATTTTGATTCTTGTTCTTGCACTTCTTCTTCTTCTTCCTCTTCTTTCTCCTCTTATTTTGATTCTTGTCCTTGCACTTCGTCTTCTTCTTCATCTTCTTCCACTTCTTCTTCTTCTACTTCTTCTTTTTATTTCTTTATCCCTAATCCTTAATACTTAAACCTAATGTTTAATCCCTAGTCCCTGATCTTTATCCCTACACCTTATTCCAAATACCGTACTCCCTAATACGCAATAACAATTCTCTAAACCCTAATATCTAGTTTCTAATCCGGAATGCCTTATCCCAAATCCCTAATCTCTAATCTCTCATCCCTAATCCTTTACCCTTAATGCCTAATCTCTAATCCCTTCATTCCTAATTTTTAATTCTTAGTCCTTAATACCTAATCCTTAATCCTTAATCTCTAATCCCTAAACCTTAATCTTAATTATAATCATTTAATCTCCAATCGCCAATCCCTAATCTCTAATTCTTAATCTTGAATCCCAAGTCCCTAATCATTAATCTCTTATCCTTAAGCTTTAATCCCTATTCTCTAGTTTGTAATCTCTAATCCTAAATCACTAATCTATAGTCCTTAGAAATTAATCTTTTAATCCTAAATCCTTAATACATAAGCATTAATCACTTCATCCTTAATCCTTAATTCCAAATCCTTAATCCCAAATCTCTTTTACTTATTACTTAATCCCAACATTTTAATCCCTAATTCTTATTCTCGAAACTCTAATCCCTAATTGCTAATCCTTATTCCAAAATCATTAATCCCGAACACTTAAACCCTAATACCTAATCCTTAATCTCTCTTATATTAATCTCGAATCCTTAATCCCTAACTTCTAATCCATAATCTCCAACGCATCTCTTAATCCTCTTCATCTTCTTCCTCTTTCACTTCTAATTCCTCTTCTTTTCCTTCTTCTTTTTCTTCTTCTTCTTCCTTATTTTCTTCTTGTTCTTCTTCTTTCTCTTCTTCCTCATCTTCCTCTTCCTCATCTTCTCCTTCTTCCTCTCTCTCTTCTTCTTCTTCTTTTTCCTCCCCTTCTTCACCTTCCTCTTCTTCCTCTTCTTCTCCTTCTACTTCTTTTCTTATTCTCATTTTGCCTCTTCTTCTTCCTCTTCCTCTTCTTCTTCTTCTTCTTTTATTTCTTCTTCATCTTCTTCTTATTCTTCTTCTTCTTTGACTTCTCCTTCTTGTCCTTCTCCTTCCCCTACTCCTTCTCCTTCTCCTTCTCCATCACCTTTGTCATCTCCTTCTCCTTCTCCTTCTTCTTCTCCTTCTCTTCCTTATTCCTCTCATCTTCCTTCTCCTTTTCCCTCTCCTTCTTCTTCTTCTTTCTTCTTTCTTCTTTCTTCTTTCAACTTTCTAATTTCTCATTTCTCCTTCGTTCTTCCTTCTTCCCTCTTCTTTCTTCCTCCTTTCTTCTTTATTCTTTATTCTTCTTCTTCTTTTCCTTCTTTCCCTCTTCTTCTTTGTCCTCTTCTTCTTCTTTTTTCTTCTTTCTTCCTTCTTCTTCATCTTCGTTCTTCTTTCTACCTTCTCCTTAATCCTTAATCCTTAATCCCTAATCCATCTCTAATCTTTAATCCTTAATCCCTAATCTTTAATCCCTAACCTTTAATCCTTAAAATCTAATTCCTAAACAATGATCTCTAATACCTAATCCCTAATCTTTATTGCTTAATCTAAAATCCATAATCGCTAATCCCTAAACCTTAACCCTTAATCAGTACTCTCTAATCTCGAAACCCTATATCCTAGTCTCCAATCTTAATCCTAATCCCTTAATCTCTAATCACTAACCCCTAATTCCTAAACTTGAATCATATTACTTAAATCTTTAACCCTAATCCCAAATGACTATTCCTTAATCCTAATCCTAAATCCTTGATCTCTAATTCCTCCTCTTCTTCTTCTTCTTATTCTTATTCTGATACTTATTCTTCTTTTTCTTCTTCTTCTTCCTCTACATTCTCTTCTTCCTCTTCTTCTTCTTTCTCTTCTTTTTCTTCTTCTTCTACTTCTTCTTCTTCTTCTTCTTCTTTCTCTTCTTCTTCTTCAAGTACTACTACTACTACCTTTTCTTCTTATTTCTTTTTTGTCTTCGTCTTCTTTTCCTCTTCTTCTTCTTCTTCTTCCTCTTCTTCTTGTTCTTCTTTGATTTCTATTTCTTGCTATTCTTCTTCCCCTTCTTTCTCTTCTTCTTCTTACTCCCCTTCTTCCTCATCTTCTTTTGTTCTTTTCTCTTTCTTCTTCTTCTTCTTCTTCTACTTCTTCCTCATCTTCTTTTTCCACTTCAACTTTTTCCTCTTCTTTTTCCTTTACTTTTTCTTCTTCTTCTTCTCTTTCATCTTCTTCTTCTACTTCTTCTTTTTCTTTGTTCTTCTTCATCATCATCTTCACCTTTTTTCTCCTTAATTATGCTTCTTTTTCTTCTTCTTCTTCGTCTTCCCTTTCTTCTTCTTCTTCTACTTCCTCTTCTTCTTTTTCTACTACTACTACTTCTCTTCTTCTTCTTTTTTTTCCTTCTTCTTCTTTTTCTTCTTCTTCTTCTTCTTCTTCTTGTCCTTGTAATTCTTTTTCTTCTTCTTGTTCTTCTTCTTCTTCTCCTTCTTCTTAATCTTCTTCTTCTTCTTCTTCTTCTTAATCTTCTTCTTCTTCTTCTTCTTCTTCTTCTTCTTCTTCCTCTTCTTCTTCCACTTCTTCCTTTTCTTCTTCTTCCTTTTCTTCTTCTTCCATCTCTTCTTCTTCTTCCTGTTTTTTCTTCCCCTTCTTCTTCTTCTTCTCCTTCTTCAATTTTTTCCTCTTATTACTCTTGTTCTTCTGCCTCTTCTCCTTCTTCTTCATCTTCTTCTTTTTCTCTTTCTTCTTCTTCTTCTTCTTCTTCTTCTTCTTCTCTTCTTCTTCTTCCTCTTCATCTTTCTCCTCTTCCTCGTTTTCCTCTAATTCTTCTTCTTCTTCTTGTGTTACTTCTTCTTTTTCTTCTTCTTCTTCTTCTTTTTCTTCTTTTTCTTCATCTTCTTCCTCTTCTTCTTCTTCTTCTTCTTCCTCCTCTCCTCCTCTTCCTCTTCTTCTTCTTCTTCTTCTACTTCTACTTCTTCTTTCATTTCTTCTTCTTCTTGTTCTTCTTCTTCTTCTTCTTCTTCCTCCTCCCCCTCCTCCTCCTCTTCTTCATCTTCTTCTTCTTCTTCTTCTTCTTCCTCCTCCTCCTCTTCCTCCTTCTTCTTCTTCTTCTTATTCTTCTTCTACTTCGTTATATTCCTTCTTCTTTCCCCTTTCTTATTTCTCCTTTTGTCTTCCTTCTTCCTTCCTCTTTCCTCCTTCCTTCTTCGTTCTTCCTTCTTCCTTCTTTTTTCTTCCATCTTTCTTTTTCCTTCTTTCTTCTTTCTTCTTTCTTATTTCTTTTTTCATTTTTCTTCTTTCATCTTCTTTTTTCTTCTTTCTTCTTCTTTCTTTGTTCTTTCTTTTATGTTCTTTCTTTATTCTTCTTCTTCTTCTTCTTCTTCTTCTTCTTCTTTCTTCTTTTTCCTCTTAATCCTCTTCTTCTTCCTCTTCTTCCTCTTCTTCTTCCTCTTCTTCCCCTTCTTCTTCCTCTTCTTCATCTTCTTCTTCTTCTTCCAACTCCTCTTCTTCTTCTTCTACTTCCACTTCTTCCTTATCTTCCTCGTCTTTTTCTTCTTCTTCTTATTCTTTTTCTTCTTCTTCTTCTTCTTTCTCTTCTTCTTCTTCTTCTTCTTCTTCTTTCTCTTCTTCTTCTTCTTCTTGCTATTTTACTTCTTTTTCCTTTTCTCCTTCTTCATCTTCCACTTCCTATTCTTCTTCCTCTTTTCCTTTTTTTTCTTCTTCCCCTTCCACTTTTTGTACTTCATCTTTTGCTTCTTCCTCTTGTTGTTCCTCATCTTGCTGTTCTTCTTCTTCAACTTTCTCTTTTTCTTCTTCCTCTTCGTTTTCTTCTTCTTCTTCTTCCTCATCTTCTTGTTGTTCTTCTTCCTCGCCTTCCTTATCTTCCTGTCCCTCTTCATCTTCTTCTTCATTGTCTTTCTCTTCTTCTTCTTCTTCTTCTTCTTCTTCTTTATATTCTTATTCTTCCTCTTATTCTTATTCTTCTACTTCTTCTTCTTCATCTTCATCTTTTACTTCTTCTTCCACTTCACCCTCTTATTCTTCTTCCTCTTCTTCTTTCTCTTCTTTACCTTCTTCTTCTCCATTTCCATCTTCTACTCCTACACCTCCTTCTTGTTCTCCTCTTCTCCTTTTCCTTCTCTTTCTCCTTCTCCTTCTTCTTCTGCTTCTTCTTCTTTCTTCCTTCTCCTTCCTTCTTCCTTCCTTCTTCCTTTCTTCTTCCTTCTTCCTTCTTCCTTCTTGCTTCTTCGTTCTTCCTTCTTGCTTCTTTCTTCTTCCTTTTTCCTTCTGCCTTCTTTCTTTTTTCTTTTTTTCTTCTTTCTTCTTTCTTTTTTCTTCTTACTTCTTTCCTCTTTCTTTCTTTCCTATTTCTTTCTTTCTTTCTTTCTTTTTCTGCTTCTTTCTTCATCATCATCATCATCTTCTTCTTCTCCATTATCTTCTTCTTCTACTTCTTAATCTTTATCCTAAAACCATAATCCCTAATTCTGCACTTAATATGTAATCCCTAATCTATAGTTCGTAATCCCTCTCTCCCTGTTTTCCAATCCTTAATCTATAATTCCTAATCCTTAATCTTTGTTTGCTAATCCCCATTGTCAAATTCTTAAGCCCTAATAACCAATCCCTAACATTTAATATTTAATCCATTCCGAATTCTTAACCCTAATCACTCAACCTTAAACCCTAATACTAAATCTTTAATCACTAATGGCTAATCCTTAATCCCTAATCTTTAATACTTAATCCCAAATCTATATAGTATTTAATCCTTAATCCTTAATCCCTAATCTCTAATCCTTATTTTGAATTCCTAATCTTAAATCTCTAATATCTAATTCCTAATTCATAATCTCTAATTCCCAATCCCTAATTTCTAAATGGAAATCATTAATCCCTGATGCTTAATCAAAAATTCCTTTATCAATAACTTCGAATCTATAATCCTTAATCTAATCCCTAATTCTTAATACCAATTCCCAAATCCATATTCCTTAATCCCTAATCCTTAATCCCTAACCCTAATCCCTAATCCTTAACTCCTCATTCTAAATCTTAAATACTTATTCCTTAAACCCTAATATCTAATCCTTCATCCCCAATCTATAATCCTGAATCCCTCCCTCCCTAACGCCTAATCCCCAATCCCTAAAACCTAATTCTTAGTCCCG
>JAIUJO010000088.1:1060196-1090196 GCA_023846275.1 Vanilla planifolia
CTTATCATCTTCTCCTTCTTCTTCATGTTCTTCTTCCTTTTCCTCTTCCTCTACTTTTTTTCTTCTTTTTCTTGTTCCTCCTCTTCTTCTTCTCCATCTCCTGCTTTTCAATCTTCTTCTTCTTCTTTTTCTTCTTCTTCTTTTCTTCTATTTCTTCTTCTTCCCTTCTTCTTCTTCTTCTTATTCTTCTTCTTCTTCTTCTTCTTCTCCTTCTTCTTTTTCCTTTTCTTCTACTTGTTCTTCTTTTTCTTCTTCTTCTTTGTCTTCTTCTTCTTCTTCTTCCTGTTCTTCTTCCTTTTCTTCTTCCTCTACTTGTTTTTCTTATTCTTCTTCTTCTTCTTCTTCTTCTTCTCCTGCTTGTTCTTTTTCTTCTTCTTGTATTTCTTTTCTTCTTCTTCTTCTTATTTTTCTCCTTCTTTTCAACCTTCTTCTTCTTCTTCTTCTTCTTCTTCTTCTTCTATTTCTTCTTCTTCTTCTCCTCCTTCTTCTTCTTCTTATTCCTCTTTTTATTCTTTTCTTCTTCTTTTTCTTCTTCTTCTTCTTCTTCTTCTTCCTTATGTTTAACTTCTTCTTCTTGTTCTTCTTCTTCTCCTTCTTCTTCTTCTTCTTTTTCTTCTTCTTATCCTTCTTGTTCTTCTTCTTTCTCTTTTTCTTCTTCTTCTTCTACTTCTTCCTCTTGTTCATCTTCTTCTTCCCCTTCTTCTTCTACTTCTTCTTCTTCTTGTTCTTCTTCTTCCACTTCTTCTTCTTCTTCTTCTTCTTCTTCTTCTTTTACCTCTTTTTATTCTTCTTCTTCCTCTTCTTCTTTCATTTACTTCTTTTTCTTCTTCCTCATCTTCCTCTTATTCTTCTTTCTCTATTTCTTTCTCTTCTTCTTCCTCTCCTTATTCTTCTCCTACACGTCCTTCTCGTTCTCCTCTTCCTCCTTTTCCTTCACCTTCTTCTCCTTCTTCTTCTTCTTTCTTCTTTCTTTCTTCTTTTTTCTTTCTTCTTTCTTATATATTCTTCCTTCTTTTTCTTTCTTCTTCCTTCTTGCTTCCTTCTTCCTTCTTCTTTGTTCCTTCTTCCTTCTAACTTCTTATTCTTCCTTCTTCCTTCTTGCTTCTCGCTTCTTTCCTCTTCCTTCTTCCATCTTCTTTCTTTCTTTTTTCTTTTTTTCTCTATCTTTTTAAATCTTTCTTCTTTCTTCTTCTTTCTTCTTCTTTTTTCTTCTTCCTTATTTCTTCTTGTTTCTTTCTCCTTCTTTCTTTCTTTTTCTTCTTCTATCATAATCGTCTTCTTCTTCTTCTTCTTCTTCTTCTTCTCCTTCTTCTTTATCTCGAAATCCCAAATCCCAAATCAATAAAACCTAATCAATAATCCCAAATCCCTCTCACCTTAATCTCTAATCCCAAATCCTCTAATTGCTAATCCCCATTGTCAAATCCTTAATCTCTATTAACTAATCCTTAATATTTAATCTTTAATCCATACCTTATCAATAATCCTTAATCCCTAATCCCTAATCCTTAAACCCTAAACCAAAAGCCTTAATCCCTAATGCCTCATCTTTAAACCTTAATCCTTAATACCTAATTCTTAATCTCTAATTCCTAATTCTTAATCCCTAAACACAAATCCTTAATCCATAATCCTAATCCTAAATCCCTAATATTTAATCCTTAACTTAATCAATAACTCCAAATTTTTTATTACTAATCTAATCCCTAATCCCTAAATCTTAATCCTAATTCCTAAATACTTATTACCTAATCCCTAATTTATAAACCTTGGCCCGAATCACTAATCCTTAATCCCTAATTCCTTCTTCTTCCTCTTCTTCTTCTTCTATTACTACTTCTTTTCATTCTTCTTCTTCATTTGCTTCTTCTTATTCCTCTTCTGCTTCTCCTTCTTCTTCTACTTCTTCTTCCTCTTCTTGCTGTTCTTCTTCTTCTCCTTCTTCTACTTCTTCTTATTCACTAATCTGATCCCTATTACTATATTTTAAATCCTTATTCCCAAATCCATATTACCTAACCCCTAATCCCTAAACCCTAACCCTAATTACTAACTCTTAATCCCAAATCCTTAATCCATAGACCCTAATCTCTAATCCTTAATCCCTTATCCATAAATCTAAATCCCTCCCTCCCTAACACATAATCCCCAATCCCTAATATCAAATTCTTAATCTTTAAGCCATCGCCCAACTCTCTATAATCTATCTTCTTCTTCTTCTTCTTCCTCTTCTCCTTCTTTCTCTTCTTCCTTTCCTTCTTCCTAGCCCTCTTCTTCTTCATCTTCCTCTTCTTCTTCATCTTCCACTTCTTCTTCTTCTACTTCTTTCTCTATTTCTTCTCCCTGCACCTCTTTCTCTTCTTATTCTTCTTCTTCTTCTTCTTCTTCTTCCTTCTCCTCTTCTTCCTACTCTTCATCTTCTTCCTCTTCTTCTTCTTCTACCAGTCTTTCTTATTCTTCATCCTCCGCTTCTTCTTCTTCTTGCCTTCTCTTTGTTCTTCTTCTTCCTCTTCGTCTTCTTGTTCTTCTTCCCCTTCATCTTCTACTTCTTCGTCTTACACTTCTGTTACACCCTTGTGGTTGATAAGTCAAGCATAAATGTTTATATTTCATTTAGGCTTGATTTTAAGTAAAATTGTTAATATTTAATTAAATCAAGCCATGTATTTCACATGTCTAAAATAGTGGTCTCTAAGGATCTTGAAGCCATGGCATACTTCAAGGAAATTTGAGACATGTACTAGAATTTTCATATTTGAGTTTTTATTAATTTTCTTGAAATTTAGATGTCCAATTTTTGAGATTATGAGGCACACTAGTAGTATTAAGATTTAAAAATGTTATAAAATTAATAATTATTGAATTTTGATTTTTGGGCCAAGCTTTATTGACAAAAAGTATAGACATTGGTATTTGATTTTTTAAAATTATTTAGGAATTATTTTTCATAAATCTCTTTTCATAGTCATTTAGAAAACTTATACTATGATAATATAAAATTATTTTGGTACACATATATTTAAAATTTTAGCACAAAAATTCTTCCAATCAACCTTAAAACAGCTTAAGTCTCGGGAAAATTCACTGTAGCACTGGGCGGGCCGACCCGTCACTCAATTAGCCAGTCCAGGTCTTTTAGAAATTAAAAATTGGTCGACCCAAAAAGGGCGAGCCAAGACCGCCTAAAGCCCACCGAGAGGAGCACGGCGAGGTCAAACTACAGCGGTGGTCAACGGTCAAATGAACAGTGCTTGGCTAAGCCAAGCCCGCCCAAAGCCCGCAGAGAGGAGCTTGGCTAGGTGAAACTACAGCAACGGTCAATGGTCAATGAACAGTGCATGGTCAAGTCAACCCGACCAGGTGATGAAATCCCGGTCAAGGAAGGGGGGAGCCAGCCCCACAGAGGCTCGAGAATTAAACAGCACAAATTCCTTATAAAGCGGTGCACCGACTTTAGTTCTGTAGTGTGGGACTAAAAATACCACCTTATAACTTCGGTAGGATCCAAAGGCGCAGATCAAGCCCGCCCAGATCCAATGCGCGAGATTGAAATCGAACGGCTGTTTCACGAGTTTAATCGGCGCCGTTCGTTCAGCGCATGGATCCAACGCTCCAGATCAAAATCGAACGGCTGTTTCGTAAATTTGATCAGCGTCGTTCGATTTTGGGCCCGGAACGGACGGTGGCTGCTTTCCGTCCGTTGCCCAAACGGCTAGTTGTTTTTTAGGAGCCGTGGAAGGTTTGTATTTTTTTTTTGAGCTCAATTTTAAGCTCTATAAATAGGGAAGAATTAAGATTTATTTAGTTTACCTTTGCTAAATTCTTTCAAAGATTTCAGATCTCAAATTCGAGCAATCACAAGCAAAAACGGTGCCTTCAAGCTCAAAAGGAAAACTGCAACAAGGCGCTTGAAATTAAAGGTTCATGATTCAATTTTTCTCATTTCTATCCTTCTAAATTTTCAATTGTGTGTGTCTCCCTTTTCTCCTATTTCTCCTAAGTTCTTTTTGCCAATCGTTGTATTTTTCGTTTTGGGGTAAGGGCATCCCGGCAGTAGTGCTAAAGCCCCGGGTTTGAGTTGAGCCCGGAGAAAAACTCAAGTAGGTTTGGGATTAGCCGTAGTAAAAATCCCAAGTAGGTTTGACGTGAACCGTACGAAAAACCTCACTTGTAATTGGCGCATTTAGTGGATTTTTCCCAACACCGGTTGGGGGTGGACGTAGACTCGATTTTGAGTCGAACCACCTAAAAACTTTTGTGTTCAAATTTCTTTATTCGTTCTTAAAACTTTTAAGTTTTAATTTCGAAAGTTATAAAAATTTTTAAATACACAATTCACCCCCCCTCTTATGGGATTTCCTTAGCACGAAACACTTCAACTTCTTCTTCTTCGTCTTCTTCATCTTCTTCTTGTTCTTGTTTTTTTTCTTGTTCTTCTTCTTCTTCTTCTTCCTCCTCCATCTCTACTTCTTCTTTTTCTTCTTCTTCTACTACTTCTTGAACTACTTGTTCTTCTTCTTCTACTTCTTCTTCTTCTTCATCTCTTTTTCTACATCTTTGATTTCTTCTTCTTTGGTTTCCTCTTCATCATAATCTTCTTCTTCATCATCTTTTTTGTCATCTTCTTCTTCTTGTACTTTTTCCTCTTCCTCCTCCACGTCTTCTTCTTCCACTTCTTCTTCTTTTTCTTGTTCTTCTTCTTATTCCTATTCTTTTTCTTCATCTTCTTCTTCTTCATTTTGTTGTTGTTCTTCTTCTTCATCATCATCATCATCTTCTTCTTCTTCTTCATCGTCTTCGTCCTCTTCTTCTTCTTCTTCCCCTTCCCCTTATCTTCTTCTAACTCCTTTCCACTTCCTCTCCTTCTTCTTCTTCTTTTACTTCGTCATCTTCTTCTTTCTTCCTTCTTCCATCATCTCTCTTCCTTCTTTTTTCTTTCCTCTTTCTTCTTCTTTTTCTTCTTCTTTTTCTTCTTCTTCTTCTTCTTCTTCTTTCCATTCTTCTTCTTCTTGCTGTTCCTCTTCTTCACATTCTTCTTCTTCTTTTTCTTCATCACCTTCTCTTTCTTCCTTTCTTCTTCTTTTTCTTCTTTTTCTTCTTTTTCTTCTTCTTCTTCTACTTCCTTTTCTTATTCTTCCTCTTCTTCTTCTACTACTACTACTACTACTACTTCTTCCTTTTTTCTTCTTCTTCCTCTTCTTATTTTTCTTTTTCTTCTTCTTCTTCTTTTGTTCTTCTTCTCCTTCTTATTTTTCTTTTTCCTCTTCTGTTTTTTTCTCCTTCTTTCTAATCTCTATCCTAAATCCTACATCACTTATTTCTAATCTTTAATCGTTATCCCTAATCCCTATTCTCTAATCTCTAATCTCTAATCCTTAATCTTAAATTCCTAATCTTTAATCCCTAATCCTTAATAATCAATACCATAATTCTTAGTCCCTAATCATTAAGCCTTTAATCTTTAATGTCTAATCCCTAATCCATTAAACCTTAATCTCTAATCCCTAATCCTAATCCCCTAATCCCAAATCCCTAATTTGTCTCTTCTTCCTCTTCCTTTTTTACTTCTTCTTCCTTTTCCTCTTTTCTTCTTCTTCCTTTTGTTCTTCTTCTTCTTCCTCATCTTTGACTTCTACTTCTTCCTCTTCTTCCTCACTTTCCCCTTCTTCTTTTTGTTCTTCTACTTATTCCTCTTCTTCTTCTTTTATTCTTCGTCTTCTTTTTCTTTTTCTTCTTCTTTTTCTTCTTCTTCTTCCCCATCTTCTTCTGCTTCTTCTTCTTCTTTTTCTTCATCATCTTCTACTTCATCTTCTTCTTGCACTTCTTTTTTTTCTCTTTTTCTTCTTCTTCTTTTTCTTCTTGTTCTTTTTGTTCTTCTTCTTCTTCTTCCTCCTCTTCGTGTTTTTCTTCTTCTTCTTCTCCTTCTTCTTATCCTTCATCTTCTTTTCTTCTTCCTCTTCCACTTCTTATTCTTCTTCTTTTTCTTCTTGTTGTTGTTGTTCTTCTTCTTTATCGTCTTCTTCCTCCTCTGTTTCTTCTTCTTCCACTTCTCCTCCTTTTTCTTCTTCTTATTCTTCTTCCTCTTCTTCTCCTTCTCCTTCTTCTTCTTCCACTACATCTACTTGTATTTCTTCTTCTTCTACATCTTCTTCATCTTCTTTTTTTTCTTCTGCTTCTTCTTCTTCTTCTCCTTCTTCTTCTCCTTCTTCATCATTTTCTTCTTCTATTCTTCTTTTTCTTGTTCATCTTCCTACACCTCCTTCTCGTTCTCCTCTTCCTCCATTTCCTTCTCTTTCTCCTTCTGCTTCTTCTTCTTTCTTCTTTTTTCTTTTTTCTTTCTTCTTTCTCATTTCTTCTTTCTTCTTTCTTCTTTCATCTTTCTTCTTCCTTCTTCCTTCCTTCTTCCTTCTTCCTTCTTCCTTCTTCCTTCTTCCTTCTTTCTTTTTTCTTTTTCCTTCTTTCTTCTTCTTTCTTTTATCTTTTTTTCTTCTTTCTTCATTATTTTTTCTTCTTACTTCGTTCTTCTTTCTTTCTTTCCTCTTTCTTTCTTTGTTTCTTTTTTTGCTTCTTTCTTCATCATCATCATCTTCTTCTACTCCATTATCTTTTTCTTCTTCTACTTCTTAATCTTTATCGCGAAACCATAATCCCTAATCCTGCACTCCTTAATCTGTAATCCCTAATCTATAGTCCATAATCCCTTTCTCCCTATTCTTCAATCCTTAATCTATAATTCCTAATCCTTAATCTCTGTTTGCTAATCCCCATTGTCAAATCCTTAATCCCTAATAACCAGTCCCTAACATTTAATATTTAATCCATTCTGAATTCTTAATCCCTAATACCTCAACCTTAAACCCTAATCCTAAATCTTTAATCACTAATGCCTAATACTTAATCCCTAATCCCTAACCATTAATACCTAATCCCTAATCTTTATATTATTTAATCCTTAATCCTTAATCATTAATCTCTAATCCCTATTTTGAATTCATAATCCTAAATCTCTAATCTATAATTCCTAATTCATAATCTCTAAATCATAATCCCTAATCACTAAATGCAAACCGTTAATCCCTAACGCTTAATCCAAAATCCCTTTGTCAACAATTTCTAACCTATATTCCTTAATCTAATCCCTAATTCCTAATCTTTAATCCCAATTCCCAAATCTATATTCCCTAATCCCTAATCCCTAATCCTTAACTCCTTAATCTTAATCCTAAATACTTAATCCTTAAACCCTAATATCTAATCCATAATCCCTAATCTATAATCCTGAATCCCTGCCTCCCTAGCGCCTAAGCCCCAATCCCTAAAACCTAATTCTTAATCCCTACGTCGCCACACACAAATCCATAATATGTATTCTTTTACTTCTTCATTATCTTCTTCTTCTTTCTCTTCTTCTTCCTTTTCTTCATTGTCTTCCTCTTTTTCTTGTTAATATTCTTCCTTATCTTCCTCTTTTTCCTCTTCTTCTTCTTCTTCTTCATCTTCTTCTTCTTCTTCTTCTTCTTCTTCCTATTCTTCTTCTTCCTCTTCTTCTTCTTCTTCTACTTCTTCACTTTCGTCTTCTTCTTCTTCTTCTTCTTCTTCCTCTTCTTTTTCTTCTTCTACTTCTTTTTCCTCATATTCTTCTTCCTCTTCTTCTCCTTCTTCTTCTTCTTCTTCTACTTCTTCTACTTCTTCTTCCTCTTCATTATCTTCTTCTTCTTCCTATTCTTCTTCATCATCATCTTCTTCTTCATCTTCTTCTTCCGCTTTTTCTTCTTCTTCTTTGACTTCTTCTTCTTCTTCTTCCCTTAATCTTGTTCTTTTTCGTCTTCTCCTTCTTTTTTTACTTCTTCTTCTTCCTCCTCCTCCTCTTATTCCTTATCTTGCTCTTCTAATTTTTCTTCCTCTTCATCTTACTCTTATTCTTCTACCTCTTCTTCTTCTTCTCCTTCTTCCTCATCCTCCTCTTGTTCTTCTTCCTCTTCTTCCTCAACTTCTTCTTCTTCTTTGTCTTCTTCCTCTTCTACTTGTTCTTTCTTAACTTTATCTTCTTCTTCTTCTTCTTCTTCCTCTTCTTCATCTGCTTCATCTTCCCCTTCTTCTTCTTCTTCTTCTTCTTATTCTCCTTCCACTTCCTATTCTTATTCTTTCTCATCTTCTTTTTCCTCTTCTTCATCTTTTTCTTCTTCTTCTTCTTCTACAACTACTTATTCTCTTCTTCTTCTTCTTGATCTTCTAATTTTTCTTGTTCTCCTTCTTCTTATTATTCTTCTTCCTCTCCATCTTTCTCTTCTTCTTCTTCTCCTTCTCCTTCTCCTTGTCCATAACCTTTTCCTACACCACCTTCTCATTCTCCTCCTATTTTTCTTTCTCCTTCTCTTTCTCCTTCTTCTTCTTCATCTTCTTCTTCATCTTCTTCTTCTTTCTTTCTTCTTCTTTCTTCTTTATTCTTTTTTCTTCTTTCTTTCTTATTTTTCTTCCTTCTTCCTTATTTCTTCAACCTTCCTTCTTCCTTCCTCCTTTAATCTTACTTCTTCCTTCTTGCTTATCTCTTCTTCCTCCTTCCTTCTTCATTTCTTCTTTCCTTTTTCTTCTTTATTCTTTCATTCTTCTTCTTTGTTTTTTCTTCTTCTTTCTTCTTTTTTCATATTATTCCTTCTCATTTATTCTTCTTCCTTTCTTTTTTCTTCTTCTTCTTCTTCTTTCTTCATAATCTTCTTCATCTTCTACTTTTTCTACTACTATTTCTTCTTCTTCATCATAATCATCATCTTCTTCTTCTTCTTCATCTTCATCCTCTTCTTCTTCTTTTTCTTCTTATTCTTCTTCTTCTTTTCGTCTGCTTCTTCGGCATCTTCTTTTTCTTCTCCTTCTTCTCCCGTTTCCTCTTCTTCTTCTTCTTCTTTGTCCTCTTCTTCTTCTTCTACTCTTCTTCTTCTTCTTCCTCCTCCTCTTCTTCTTCCACCTCATCTTCTTCTTCTTCTTCTTCTTCTTCTTCTTCCTCTTCTTCCACTTCTTCTTCTTCCTCTTCTTCTTCTTCTTCTTCCACTTCGTCTTCTTCTCCTACTTGTTCATCTTCTTCTTCTTCTTCATCATCTTCTTCTTTTTCTTCTTCTTCCTCCTCTTCTTCTTTTTCTTCTTCCCCTTCCCCTTATCCTCTTCAACTTCCTCTTCCACTTCCTCTTCCTCTTTTTCGTCTTCTTCTTCTTCTTCTTCTTCTCCTTCTTTCAATTTTTCTTTTTTGTCATCCTATACTTCTTCTTCTATTTCCTCTTTTCCTCTACTTCTTTGACTTCTTCTTCTACTTCTCCTCCTCCATCGATTTCCTCTTCTTCTTCTTCTTCTTCTTCTTCTTCTCCTTCTTCCACTTTTTCTTTTTTGTCATCTTATACTTCTTCTTCTACTTCCTCTTTTCCTCTACTTCTTGGACTTCTTCTTCTTCTCCTCCTCCTTCTTCGATTTCCTCTTCTTCTTCTTTTTTGTCTTCTTCTTCTTCTACTACTCTTCTTCCACTTCTTCTTCTTCTTCTTCCACTTCTTCTTCTTCTTCTTTTTCTTCTTCTTCTACCTCATCTTTCCCTTCTTCTTCCTGTACTTCTTCTTCTTCTTCTACTTCTTTTTCTTCTTCTTCTTCTTCTTCCTCTTCTTTCTCTTCTTCTTTTTCTTCTTCTCCTTCCCCTTATCTTCTTCTACCTCCTCTTCCGCTTCATCTTCCTCTTTTTCTTCTTTGTCATCTTCTTCTTCTTCTTCTTCTTCTTCATCTTCTTCCACCTTCCTTCTTCCTTCTTCCTTCTTCCATCTTCTTTCTTCTTTGTTTTTTCTTTTCTCTTTCTTCTTCTTTCTTTTCTTCTTCTTCTTCAACATCTTCTTCCCCTTCTTCTTCTTACCCTTCTTCTTCTTCTTCTTCTCCTCCTTCTTTCACTTCTTCATCCCTTTCTTCTTCTTCTTCTTCATCTTCTCCTTCCCTTCTTCTTCTTCTTCTTCTTCTTCCCTTGTCGTTCTTCTTTTACTTCTTCTTCTTCTTCTTCCTCATTTTATTCTTCTTCTCCTTCCTCTGCCTCTTCTTCTTCTTGTGGTTCTTATGCTTCTTCTTCTTCTTCTTAATCTTTTTATTCTTCTTCTCCTTCCTCTGCTTCTTCTTCTTCTTGTGGTTCTTATGCTTCTACTTCTTCTCTTCTTCTTCTTATTCATTTTCTTATTCCTCATCTTCTTCTTCTTATGCTACCTCTTCTTCTTTTTCTTCTTCTTCTTCATCTTCTTCCATTATTTCCTCCTCCTATTTTCCTTCTTCTTTTACTTCTTCCTCTTCTTCTTATTATCCTTTATGTTCTTCTTCTTCTTCATTCTTTTTTCTTTGTTCTTTCTTATTTCATATTCCTTCTTCCTTCTTCCATCTTCTTTACTCCTTCCATCTTCTCCTTCTTCAATCTTGCTTCTTCCATCTTCCTTCTTCCCTCTCGCATTCATCTTCTTCCTTTTTTCTTCTCTTTCTTTGTCTTCTTCTTCTACTACTACTACATCTTCATCTTCTTCTTCTTCTTCTTCCACCACTACTTCTTTTACGTCTTATTCTTCTTCTTCTACTTCTTCTTTTCCTCTACAACTTTGACTTCGTCTTCTTCTTCTTCTCCTTCTTCTCAGGCTTCCTCTTCTTGTTCTACTTTTTTGTCTTCATATTCTTCTAGCCTTCTTCTTCTTCCTCCTCCTCTTCTTCTTCCACTTCTTCTTCTTCTTTTTCTTCTTCTTTTTCTTCTTCTTCTTCTTCTTCTTCTTCCTCTACTTCCTCTTTTTCTTATTCATTTTCTTCCTTTTCTTCTTCTTCTTCTCCTTCTCCTTCTCCTTCATGTTCTTCTATTTTTTCTTGTTCTTATCTTTCTTCTTCATAATCCTTAATCCCTATTCTCCAATTCCTACTCCTAAATCCCTCGCTCTCTAACCTCTTATCCCAGAATCTACAATGCCTAATCCATCCCTCTTAAATCCCTAATCTCTAATTCCTAATCCCTAATCTCTAATCCTTAATCCTTAATCCCTAATCCTTAATCTCTAATCTCTAATCCTTAATCCCTAATCCACCCTTAATCCATAATCCCTAATCCTTAATCTCTAATCTATAATCTCTTATCTCTCATTCATAATCCCAAATAATTAATTTTTAATTCTTAAACCTTAACCCCTAAATATTATTACTTTTCCTTAATCCATACTCTTTCATCCCTAATCCTTAATCCCTAAACTCTAATACCAGTTGCTAACTCATATTGTCTAATACTTAATCCTTAAATGCTAATATCTAATTCCTAATCCCTAAAACCTAATCCCTAATCACAATCCATCTCTTCATCATCTTCTTCTTCTTCTACCACTTCTTTTTCCCCTTCGTCTTCTTTATATTCTTCTTCTCCTTCTTCTTCTCCTTCTTCCACAGTTTCTTCTTCTTCTTCTTCCTGCTCCTCTTCCTCATCTTCCTCTTCCTATTCTTGTTCTCCTTCTTTATCATTGTCTTCCTTTTCTTCTTCTTCTTCTTCTTCCTTTTCTTCATCCTCGTCATCTTCTTCTTCTTCATCATTTTCTTCTTTCTTTTCATCATCATCTTCTTCTTCTTCAATTTTTGCTTCTTCTTCTTCTTCTTCCTACTTATGGGCTTTCTCTTCTTCTTCTTTTTCTAGTTATTCTTCTTTTTTTGTTCTTCTTTTCCTCTTCTTCCTCTTCTTCTTCTTCTTCTTCTTCTTCATTCATTCTTCTTTCTTCGTTCTTCTTTCTACTTTCTTGCTTCTTTCCTCTTCCTTCTTACTTCATCTTACCTCCTTCCTTCTTCCTTCTTCCTTCTTTTTTCTTCTTTCTTCTTCATTCTTCCTCTTCTTCCCCCTCTTCTTCTTCTTCTTTCTACCTTCTTTTTTTCTTTATTCCTCCTTCTTCTTCCTTCTCTTTTATCCCTAATCCTTAATCTCTAATCCATCCAAATTTTTTAATCCCTCATCTTTAATCTTCAACCTCTAATCCTAATCTCTAATTTTTAAAGTTTAATCTCTAATACCCAATCCCTTATCTCTAATCTATAATCCATAATCCTTAATCCCTAATCCATCTTTAGTCCATAATCTCTAATCCTTAATCACTAAAATGTAATCCTAATCTCTAATCACAAATCCCTAATCCATAATCCCTAGTCCCTAATCCTTAATCTTTAATCGCTAATTCTCTCCCCTAATCCTTAATCCCTAATTATTAATCCCAAATCCTTGATTTCTAATCCTTAATTCCTAATCCCTAATTCCTAATCTTTAATAACCCGTAATCCTTAATCACTAATCCTTAAACTCCAATCTCTAATACCTAATCCTTAATCCCAAATCTATAATCCAAAATCACTATTCATAATCTCTAATTCCTAATCCCTAATCCTTAAACTTTAATATCTAATCTCTAAACTTTAATCTCTAATTCATAATCTTATATCCCTAATCTCTAAACTTTAATCCCTAATCCCTAATCGTTATTCTCTAATTCAAAATTCCTAATTCTAAATTCATAATCTATAATCCCTAATCATTAATCCCTTTATTTCAAATCCATAATCCCTTATAACCATTGCATATTCCCTAGTCCCTACTTCTTAATCCCTAATCCCTAACCTCTAAACTCTAATCCTTAATTTCTAACTCTTAAATCCCTAATCCCTACTTAATCTTTAACCCACATTCTATAACACCAAATACCTAATCCTTCATTTCTTCATCCCTGATCCCTAATCCCTAATCTTTAACCTCTGATCCCTAATCCATCACTTCTTCATCTTCCTCTTCTACTTCTTCTTCTTTCTCTTCTACTTCTTCTTCTTCTGTCTCTTCTTCTTCTTCTTCCTCATCTTCGTCATCTTCTTCTTCCACTTCTTTCTCATCTTTCACTTAATATTCTTCTTCTTGTTAATGTTCTTTTTCTTCTTCTTCTTCCTTTTCTTCTTCTTCTTCATCTTCTTCTTCTTCTTCTTCTTACTCTTCTTAATCGTTCTCTTCCCCTTCTTCTTCTTCTTCTTCTTCCTCTTCTTCTTCTTCTTCTACAACTTTTTCTTCTTCCTCATCTTCTTTTTCCTCTTCTTCTTCAACTTCTTCTTTTCTTTCGTGTTCTTCTTTTTCTTCTACTTCTTCTTCTTCTTCCTCCTACTCTTCTTCTTACTCTTCCTCTTCCTCTACTTGTTCTGCTTCTTTTCTACTTCTTTTTCTCCTTTTTCTTCTTCTTCTTCCTCTTTTATTTCTTCTTCTTTTTCTCCACTTTTTTCCTTCTTCTCCTTCTTCTTCTACTTCTTCAATTTCTTCTTCTTCTTCTTCTTATTCTTTTCCTTCTTCTTCTTATTCATCCTCTTCATCTTCCTTTACTTTTTTTTCTTCTTCTTCTTCATCATCTTCTTCTTCTTCAACTTCTTCACAATCCTCTTCTACTTCTGAATTTTCTTACAATTTTCTTTCATCTTCTTCTTCTTTTTCTTTTTTCTTTTCTTCTTCATCTTCTACTTCTTCATCTTCCTCTTCTTCTTCTTCTTCTTCTTCCTCATTTTCTTCTTGTTCTTCTTCTTCCCCTTCTTCTATATCTTCCCCTTCTTCTTCTTCTTCTTCTTCTTCTTTGTCTTCTTATTACTAATATTCTTTTGCTCCTTTTCTTCTTCTTCTTCTTCTTCTTCTCCTTGTTCTTCTTCTTCTTCGTCATCTTCTTCTTCTCCTTCTTCTTCGTAATCCTTTATCCCTATTCCTCAAACCTTACTCCTAAATCTCTCCCTCCCTAACCCTTGCTCCTTTTTCTTCTTCTTCTACTTCTTCTTCTTCTTCTTCATCTTCTTCTATTTCTTCTACTTCTTCTTCTTCTTCTTCTTCTTCTTTCTATTTTTTTCTTCTTCTTAATCTTTATCAACTTTTTCTTCTTCTCTTCTTCTTGTTCTTCTTCATTTTCTTCTTCAACTTCCTTTTCTCCTTCTTCTTCTTCTTATTTTTGTCCTTCATCCTTCTCTATCTCTTCTTCTTCTTCATCATCTTTTTCTTCTTTAACTACTTCACCTTCTTCTTCTTCTTCTTTCTCTTACTCTTCTTCTTCTTCTTCTTCTCTTTCTTCTTTCTCTTCATTTTCTTCTTCTTTATCTTCCTCTTGATTTTCTTTTTTTTCATTTTCTTCTTCCTCTTCGTCTTCTTCTTCTTCTTCTTCTGCTTTTTTTTCTTCTTGTTCACTTCTTCTTCTTCCTTATTTTCTTGCTCCTCATATTCTTCCTCTCCTTCTTCATGTTCTTCTTCTTCTTCTTCTTCTTGTTCTTATTTATTTTCTTACTTTTCTTCTACTTTTTGTTCTTCTTCTTCTTCTTCTTCTCCTTGTTTTTTTTACTTCTTTTTCATTTTCTTCTTCTCCTCCTTCTTCTTCATAATCCTTAATCCCTATTCTCTAATCCATGCTGCTTAAACCCTCCCTCCTTAATCTCTCATCTCTAAATCTATATTGCCTAATCCATTCCTCCTAATCCTTAATCCATAATCCTTAATCCCTAATCTATCCGAAATCCGTAATCTTTAATCCTTAATCTCTAATCTCTAATCTCCAATCTCTCATTCCTGAACCCTAATCCTTAACTTCTAGTTTTTAATCCTTAATCCCAAATCCATATTACTTTTTCTTAATCCATACTCTTTATTCTTTAATCGTCAATCCCTAAACCCTAATACCTAGTTGCTAATACATATTCTCTAATCCTTAATCCTTAATCCCTATTATCTAATCCCAAATCTCTAAACCCTAATCCCTAACTGCTAATCCACTTCTTCATCCTCTTCTTTTTTTTCTTCCACTTCTTCTTCCTCTTCTTCTTCTTCATCTTCTTCTTCTTATTCATCTTGTTCTTTTTCCTCAATTTCTTCTTCTTCTTCTTATTCTTATTCTTCTTGCTCCTTTTCTTCATCTTCCTCTTCCCTTTCTTCTTCTTCTTCTTCTTCCTCTTCTTTTTCTTCTTCATCTTCTTCCTTTTCTTCTTCTTCCTTTTCTTCTTTCTTTTCTTCTTCTTCTTCTTCTTCTTAATTTCCTTCTTCTTCTTCTTCTTGATTTTCTACTTCTTCTTCTTCTCCTTCTTGTCCTTCTCCTTCCTCCTCCTCATCTTCTTCTTCTTCTTCCTTTTCTCCATATTTTCTTCTTGTTATTCTTTTCCTCTTCTTCTTCTTTTTCTTCTTCTTCTTTCTCCATTCTTCTTTCTTTTTTCTTCTTTATTCTTTCTTCTTCCATCTTCCTTTTTACTTCATCCTACCTCCTTCCTTCTTCCTTCTTTCTTCTTCCTTCTTTCTTCTTTCTTCTTTATTCTTCCTCTTCTTCTCCCTCTTGTTCTTCTTCTTTCTTCCTTGTTCAATTTTCTTTCTTCCTTCTTCTTCTTCCTTCTTCTTTCTTCCTTCTTCCCTCTTGCTTCTTCTTTCTTCTTAATCCTTAATCTATAATCTCTAATCCATCCATATTCTCTAATCTCTAATCTGTAATCTTTAATCTCTAATCCTTTTTCTCTTATCGTTACACTTTAATCTCCTAATCCCAAATTACTTATCTCTAATTTATAATCCATAATTCTCAATCCTTAATCCATCCTTACTCCATAATCCCTAATCCTTAATCCCTAATCTATAATCTCTAATCTCTAATTCCAAATCCCTAATTCATAACCCCTAATTCTTAATCTTTAATCGCTAATCCTTATCTCCTAATCCATAATCCCTAATCTCAAATCCTAAATCCTAAATTCTTAATCCTCAATTCTTAATCCCTAATCCTTAATGTTTAATGACCTCTAATCCTTAATCTCTAATCCTTAAACTCTAATCTCTAATACCTAATCCTTAATCACTCTAATCTCTAATATCTAATCCTTAATCCCTGATCTATAATCGATAATCCCTATTAATAATCCATAATCACTAATCCCTAATCCTTAATCCTTCATCACTTATCCCTAATCTTTAATCTCTGATCCCCAATCCTGAATAGTAATGCTAATCTCCTAATCTCTAACATCTAATATCTAATCTTTAATCTCACATCCCTAATCTCTAATCTATAATCCTTATTCCCTATTCTTTATTCACTAATCCCTAATTCTTAATCCTAAATTCTTAATCTATAATCTCTAATCCCTAATATCTATTACTTATTCCCTAATACCCACTCCCTAATCTTTAATCCCTAATCCCTAAACTCTAATCGTTAATTGCTAACTAAAAAATCCCTAATCCCTCCATAATCATTCACCCATATTCCATAACACTTAATGCCGAATCCTTCATTTCTAAATCCTAATCCCTAATCTCTAATCCCTAACCTCTGATCCCTAAAAGCTAATCCATCACTTCTTCCTCTTCATTTTCTTTTCCTCTTCTTCTTCTTCCTATTCTTTTTCTTCTTCATTTTCCTCTTCCTCTTCTTCTTCATCATCATCGTCCTCTTCTTTTCCTCTTCTTCCTCATCTTCCACTTCTTCTTCTTCTTCTTCTTCTCCTTCCTCTTCTTCTTCATCCTCTTCTTCATCTTACCCTTCTTCATTCTCTTCTTCTTTTGCTTATTCTTCTTCATCATCTTCTTCTTCTTCAACGTCTTTTTCCTCTTCCTCTTCTTCTTTTTTCCCTTCTTCTTCTTCTTCTTCTTCATGTTTTTCTTCTTCTTCTTCTACCTCTTCTTACACTTCTTCTTGCTCTACTTGCTTTTCTTCTTCTACTTTTTTTTCTCTTTCTTCTTCTTCTTCTTCCACTTTAATTTCTTCTTCTTCTTCCCCTTCTCTTTCTTCTTCCCCATCTTCTTCTTCTTCTTATTTTTCTTCTATTTCTTCTTCTTCATCATCTTCTTCTTCCTCTTCTTCTTCTTCCACTTCATCTTCCTTTACTTTTCTTCTTCTTCTTCTTCAGCTTCTTCACCTTCTACTTCTCCTACTTCATCTTCTTACAATTCTCTTTCTTCTTCATCTTCTTTTTCTTCTTCCTTTTCTTCTTCTTCTTCTCCCTCCTCCTCTTCTTCTTCTTCTTCTATTTCTTCTTCTTCTTCTTCTTCTTGATTTTCTTCTTGTTCTTCTTCCTAATCTTCTTCTTCTTTTTTTTCTTCTTGTTCTTCTTTTTTTTGTCTTCTTCTTATTCTTTTTCTCCTTTTCTTCTTCTTCTTCTTCTTCTTTTTCATCCTCTTCTTCTTTTTCTCCTTGTTCTTCTTCTTATTCATCATCATCATCATCTTCTTCTTCTTCTTCTTCGTAATCCTTAATCCCTATTCCCTAATCATTAGTCCTAAATCCCTTCCTCCCTACCCTTTTATCCCTAAATATATAGTTCATAATCCATCCCTCCCAAATCCCTAATCTTTAACCCTTATTCTTTAATCCCTAATCTCTAATCCTAAAAACCTTAATTTCTTATCTCTCATCCCAATCTCTAATCCTTGTCGTTAATCCATAATTTTTAATTCAAAATCCTTTATCCATGATCTATAATCCCTAATCCTTAATCTCTTGTCTCTAATCTCTAATCTTTAATCCTTGTTCCCTAATCCGTAATCATTAATCCCTAATTCTTAATCCCTAAACCCTTTTCCTAATTATAATCGTTCAATATCTAAGGTTTACCATATAATCCCTAATCTCAAATCCTTAAGCTTCAATCACTAATACCAAATCCCTAATCCTTAATCTCTAATCTATAACCCATAATCCTTAATCCATTCATAATCCATAATCCTTAATCCTTAATCCATAATCTATAATCTTTAATTTTAATCTTTAATCTCTAATCCCATATCCTTTTTTCATAATCGCTAATCCCCATTACTTAATATTTAATTGCTAATAAAAATCTCTTAATATCTAATCCTTAATCCTTAATCCCTAATTTCTAATCCTTAATCCCTAATTTCTAATCTTTAATCCCTAATCCCAGATCCTTAATCCTTAATAACCTCTAATCCCTAATCTCTAATCCTTAAACTCTAATCTCTAATACCTAATTCTTAATCCCTAACCTATAATACATAAATCTTATTCATAATCTCTAATCCTAAATCCTTAATCTATAATCCTTAATCACTAATTTCTAATCTTTAATCTCTAATCCCTCATCTCTAATACAAATCATAATCCCTAAATCTCTAATCTCTATTCTTTAATCTTTAATACTGAATCATATATCTCTAATATCTAATCTCTAATTCTTCATTCCTAATCTTTATTCTCTAGTTCCTAATTCTTAATCCTAAATTCTTGATATACAATCCCTAATCTTTAATAATTAATCCCTTAACTTTTAGTCCTTAATCACTAATCCATTCATCCCTAATCTCTAATCCCTATTACTTATTCCCTAATCCCTACTCCCAGTCCTTAATCCTTAATCCTTAATCCCAAATACCCAAACTCTTATCTTTCTTCTTCTTCATCACCATCATCTTCTTCTTCTTCTTCCCCTTCATCTTCCCTTACTTCTTTTGCTTCTTCTTCATCTTCTTCTTCTTCAACTTCTTCACCTTCTTCTTCTTCTTTCAATTCTCCTTATTCTTCTTTTTTCTTCTTCCTTTTCTCCTTCTTCTTCTTCTTCTTCCTTTTCTTCTTGTTTTTCTTCTTCTTCTTCTTCCTTATTTTCTTCTTGTTCTTCTTCTTCTTCTTTTTCCTCATCTTCCTCTTATTCTTCATCTTCTTCTTCTTATTCTTCTTCTTCTTATTCTTCTTCTTCTTTGTCTTCTTCTTATTCTTATTCTTTTTTTTCTTCTTCTTCTTCTCCTTCTTCTTCATAATCCATAAACCATATTCTCTAATCCCTACTTCTAAATCCCTTCATTCCCAATCTGTCATCCTTAAATCTATAATTTCTAATCCATCCCTCCAAAATCCCAAATCCATAATCCTTAATCCCTAATTTATTATTCTTAATCCATCTCTAATCCCTAATCCCTAATCTTTAATCCATAATCTCTCATCCCTAATTTCTAATCCCAATTGCCTAATTTTTAATCCCTAATCCTTAATCCCTAATCTCTAGTCTTTAATCCCTAATCTTTAATCCTTAATCTCTAATGCCTAATCAATAATCCTTATTTATTAACCCCAAAGCCCTTCTCTTAATTATAATCATTTAAAATCTAAGATTTAACCTCTAATCCTTAACCCTAAATCTCAAATCCCTAATCACTAATCTTTAATCTATAATTCATAATTCCTATTCCATAATCTGTAATCCATAATAAAAAATCACTACATCATAATCTTTTGTAATTAATTCCTTAATCCTAAATCCCTAATCCTTAATCAATAATTACTTCATCTGTAATTCCTAATTCTTAATCCTTAATCTGTAATCTCTACTAAATTTCCTTAATCCTTACTCTTTAATCCCTAACCATTAATCCTCAACCCCAATACCTAGTTGCTAATCCATATTCCAAAATATCTAATCCTTAATCTGTAATCCTTAATTCCTAAAATCCCATCCCTAATCCCTCCTTCCTTAATCCTTAATCCCTAATCCATCTCTTCATCCTCTTCTTCTTCTTCTGGTACTTCTTGTTGCTCTTCTTTTTCTTCTTCTTCTTCTTCCTCCTCCTCTTCCTCCTCTTCCTCTTCTTCTTCTACTTCTTTCTCATTTTGTTCTACTTCTTCTTCTTCCTCTTCTTCCTCATCATCTTCTTCCTCTTTTTCTTCTTCTTCTTATTCCTTTTCTTCTTCTTCTTCTTCTTCTTCTTCTTCTTCCTCTTCATCTTCTTTTTCTACTTCTTCTTCTTCTTCAACCTCTTCTTCTTCTTCTTCTTCTTCTTCTTCTTCCTCATCTTCCTCTTCCTTCTTTCTTCTTTCTTCTTTCTACTTTCTTCTTTCATCTTTCTTCTTCTTTCATCCTTCTTCCTTCTTCTTACCACCTTCCTTCTTCCTTCATCTTTCATCTTTCTTCTTTATTCTTCTTCCTCTTCTTCTTTCTTCCTTCTTCCTTCTTCCATCTTTTTTCTTCTTTATTCCTTCTTCTTCTTCCTTTTTCTTTCTTTGTTCTTCGTAATCTTTAATCCTTAATATGAAATCTATCTGTAATCTATCATCTATAATCTTTAATCACTAACCACTAATCCTTAATCTCTACTTCTTAAATTCTAATCTCTAATACCTAATCCCTAATCTATAATCTCTATTCCCTAATCCTTAATCCTTAAACCTAGATCCCTAATCTCTAATCCTTAGTCTTTAATAATTAATCTTTTAATTCTTAATCCCTAATCTCTAATTTCTTTTCATTAATCCCTTCATCCATAATTCCTAATCTGTAATCTATAATCATTAATCCTTAATCCCTGATCCTAATTACTTATTCCCTAACTTCTACTCCCTAATCTTAAATCCTTAATCCTTAATCGCTAATCCCTAAACCCTAATCCCTAATTGCTAACTCCCAAATCTCTAATCCCTAATCCTTAATTCCTCTTCTTCTTCTTCTTTTTATTCTTTTTCCTCCTCTTCATCTTCATCTTCTTCTTCTTTCTTCCTTCTTCCTTCTTCCTTCTTCTTTCTTCCTTCTTCATCTTTCTTCCACCTTCTTCCTTCTTCCTTCTCCTTAATCCTAAATCCCTAATCCCTAATCCCTAATCCTTAATCCCTAATCTATCCCAAATCTCTAATCTCTAATCTTTTATCCCTAACCTCTCATCCCTAATCTCTAATCCTTAAACTCTTTTCTCTAATACTCGTAATCTCTAATCCCTAATTTACAGTCCACAATACCTAATCTATAATCTTTATTCATTAATCTCTAATCTTTAACCACTAGTCTATAATCTGTAAACCCTAATCTATAGTCTCTAATCTTAATCTTAATTCCTTAATCTCTAATCCTAAATCCTACATCCCAAATCTTTACTCTCTAATTCCTAATCCTAAATCCCTAATCTCTAACCCCAAATACCTAATAATTAATCTCTTATATCTTAATCCCTAACCTCTAATCCCTAATCATTAGTCCCTCATCCTTAATCCCATATCCATAATCTATAATCTTTAATCATTAATCCTAAATCCTTACTAATAATTCCTTACTCCTTAATCCCTAGTCCCTAATCCTTAATTTTTAACTCCCAAATCCCTAATTTCAAGTCCTTAGTCAATAACACCTAATCTTTAATCCGTAATCCTTTCCTCAATTTTTATTCCATATTCCCTTATCCCTAATCCCTAATCCTTTCTTCCTCAATCCCAAATCCCTAATCCATAATCCCTAACCCTAATTCCTAATCCCTAATCTGTCACTTCTTCCTCTTCTTCTTCTTCCTCCTCTTCTTCTTCCTCTTCTTCTTCCTCTTCTTCTTCTTCTTCTTCTTCTTGCTACTCTTTTATTTCTTCACCTTCTTCTCTTTCTTCTTTGCCTTACTCTTCTCCTCTTTTCTCTTCTTCTTCTTCTTCCTCCTCTTCTTCTTTGACTTCCTCTTCTTCTTCTTGCTCTTCTGCTTCTTCTTCCTTTTCTCTTTCTTCTTCTTTTTATTCTTAATCGTCTTATTCTTCTTCATCATCATCTTCTTCTTCCACTTCTTCCTCTTCTTCCTCTTCTTTTTCTTCTCCTTCTTTTGCTTCTTCATCTTCTTCTTCTTCTTCTTCCTCTTATTCTTCTTCTTCTTCCTTATCTTCTTCTTCTTCCTCCTCTTCTTCTTCTTCTTTTTCTTCTTCTTCTTATTCTTCGTCCTCGTCTTCTTTTTCTTCTTTCACTTCTTCTTATAATTGTTTTTCGTCTTCATTCTCTTCTTCTTCTTCATCATCTTCTTCTTCTTCTTCTTCTTCTTTTCTTATTCTTTTTCTTCTTCTTCTTCTTCTTCCTCTTCTTCTACTTCTTTTAATTTTTCTTATTCATTTTCCTCTTCTTCTTCTTGTTCTTCTTTGTCTCCTTCATCTTCTTCATCTACTTCTTCTTCTTCTTCTTCTTTTTCTTCTTATTCATCCTTATCACCTTCTTTTTCTTCTCCTTCATTCTTCTTCTTCTTCTTCTTCTTCTTCTTCTCCTTCTTCTTTGTAATCCTTAATCCCTACTCCTTAATACCTTCCTAGCTAATCTCTCATCCCTAAATCTATGTATCCTAATCCATCCCTCCCAAATCCTTAATTACTACTATCTAATCCATAATCCCTAATTCTTAGTTCTTGATCATTAATCTCTAATCCCTAATCCATAATCTATCCTAAACTCATAATCCCTGATCTCTAATCCCTAATGTTAAATATTTAATCCCTAATCCTTTATCCTCAATCACTAATCTCTAGTCACTAATCCCTAACCCTTAATCGTTAATCCCTAATCCCTAATACCTAATCCCTAATCCTTAAACCTTATTCCTAATTGTGATCATTTAATCTCTAATCCTTAAACTCTAATTTGTAATCTTGAATCCCAAATCCTTAATCACTAATATCTAATCCTTAATCTCTAATTCCGATTCCCTAATTCATAATCCCTAATCCTAAATCTTTAATCCATAATCCTTGGTAATTAATCCCTAATCTTAAGTCCCTAATCATTAATCTCTTCATCCCTAATTTCTAATCCTTAATCCCTAATCCTTATTACTTTTACTTAAACCTTACTCTTTAATCCCTAGCCCTTAATCCCCAAACCCTAATACATTGTTACTAATCCAATTCCTTAATCTCTAATCCTTAATCTCTAACATCTAATCCCTAATCCCTCCTTTCTTAATCTGTAATCTTTAACCCCTAGTCCATAATCCATCTCTTCATCATCTTCTTCCTCTTCTTCTACTTTTTGATTTTCTTCTTCTTCTTCTTCTTCCTCCTCTACTTTCTCATCTTCCCCTTCTTCTTCTTCTTCCTCCTCCTCTTCTTCTTCTTCTTCTTCTTCCTCTTCCTCCTCATCTTCTTTATCCTCAACTTCTTCTTCTACTTCTTCTTTTCTTGTTCTTCTTCTTCCTATTCTTCTTCGTCTTCTTCCTTTTGCACATTTTTCTCCTAAAGGTGTACAAAAAGTGGGTTCTTCTTCCTCCATTCTTCTTTCCTCTTTCTACTTTCTTCTTTCTACTTTCATCTTTCTTCTTCCTTCTTCCTTCTTCCTATCTCCTTCCTTCTTTCTTCTTCCTTCTTCCTTCATCTGTCATCTTTCTTCTTTATTATTCCTCTTCTTCTCCCTCTTCTTCTTCTTTTTTCCTTCTTCCTTCTTCCTTCTTCTTCTTCTTCTTCTTCCTTCTTCCTTCTTCCTTCTCCTTAATCCCTAACCCTTAATCCCTAATCCATCCCTACCCGTAATCCCTAATCTTTAATCTCTAACCTCTAATCCTTAATCACTACTCCCTAAACTCTAGTCTCTAATACCTAATCCTTAATCCTTAATCTATAATCCATAATCCATAATCCCTAATCTCTAATCCCCAATCTCTAATCATTAAGCACTAATCCCTAATCCCTAAACTATAATCCCTAGTCCCTGATCTTAATCAAAATCCTTGAATCTCTAATCTTTAATTCTTAATCACTAATCCTGAATCTTGCACTCTTAATATTTAATCTCTAATCCTTAATCCCTATTCCCTAATCCCTAATCTTATATCCCTAATCTCTAATCATTAATCTTGAATAATTGATAACTTAATTCTTAATCCATAATCTTTAATATCTAATTATTAATCTCTTCATCTCCAATCCAATCCATAATCCTTCATCACTAATCCTTAATCCTTAATCCTAATCACTTATTTCCTAATCCTTACTCCTTAATCTTTAATCCCTAAATCCAAATCCCTAATTGCTAACTCCATAATCTATAATCCTTAATTTGTAATTCTCAATCACTAATCCTTTTCTCTCTAATCATTAATCCATATTCCCTTATACCTAATCCCTAATCCATCCTTCCTTAATCCATAATCCCCATTCCATATCCCCTAATCCATAATCTCTAATCCATCTCTTTTTTCTCTTATTATTCTACTACTTCTTCTTCTTGTTCTTCTTCTTCTTCTTCTTCCTCTTCTTCCTCTTCCCCTATTTCTTCATCATCCTTATCTTCATCTTCTTCTTCTTTCTCTTCTTCCTCACCTTCCTCTTCTTCTTGTTCCTCTTCTTCTTCCTCCTCTTATTCATCTTCCTCTTTTTATTCCTCCTCTTCTTTTATTTCTTCTTTTACATCTTATTTTTCTTCTTCTTTTTCTTCTTCTTCTTTTTCTTTTCCTTCTTCTTCATCTTCTTTTTCCTTTTCTTCTTCATCATCTTCTTCTTCCTCTCCTTCTTCTTCTTCATGTTCTACTGCTTCTTCTTCATCTTCTTATTCTTCTTATTCTTCTTATTCTTCTTATTCTTCTTATTCTTCTTATTCTTCTTGTTCTTCTCCTTCTTCTTCTTTTTGCACTTCTATTTCTTCTTCTTCTTCTTCTCCTTCAACTTCTTGTTTTTCTTCTTCCTCTTCTTCTTCTTCTTCTTCTATTTCTTCTTCTTCTTCTTCTTCTTCTTCTTTTACTTCTTGTTCTGCTTCTTCTTCTTCATCTTTCCTTCTTTTCCTTTTTCTTAATTCTCTTCATTATCATCATCTTCTTTTTCTTCTTGTTCCTCTTCTTCTTCTTCTTCTTCTTCTTCTTCTAGTTCTTCACCTTCTTTTCATCTTTGTCTTACTATTCTCCGTCTTCTTCTTCTTCCTCTTCTTCTTCTTTCTCTTATTCTTCTTTTTCTTCTTCTATTACTAGTACTTCTACTTCTTCCTCTTATTCTTCTTCTTCGTCCTCCTCTTCCTCTTCTTCTTCTTCTTCATCTTATTCTTCTTCTTCTTCTACTACTTTGTCTTCCTCTTCTTACTCGGCTTATTGTTCTTCTTCTTCCTTATCATCTTCCTGTTCTTCTTCTACTTCTTGCTCTTCTTCTTCTTCTTCTTCTTCTTCTTCTTCTTTGTCTTCTCCTGTTTTTTCTTCTTCTACTCCTTCGCCTTCTTCTTTGTTTCTTCTTCTTCTTCCACTTGTTTTTCCTACTCTTCTTCTTGCTATCTTTTCTCATCTTCCTCCTCCACTTCTTCTTCTTCTTGTTCTTCTTCTCTTTCTTCTTCTTCCTTTTCTTTTTCTTTTTCTTCTTCTTTTTCTTCTTCTTCTTCTCCTTCCTCTTATCTTCTTCTTCTTGTACTTTTTCCAATTCTTTTTCCTCTTCTTTTTCTTAATCTTCCTCTTCCTCTTCTTATTCTCCTCCATCTTCTTCTTTTTCATCCTCTTCTCCTTCTTTTTCTTCTTCTTCTTTTTCTTTTTGGTCTTCTTATTCTTATTCTTTATTTGTCATTTTCTTCTTCTTCTTCTTCTACTTGTTCTTCTTCTTCCTACTTTTCCTATTTTTCTTCTTCTTCATCTTCTTAACTTTCTTCCTATTCATCTTCTTCTTCTTCTTCTTCTTCCTCTTCTTCCACTTCTTCTGCCACTTCTTCTTCTTCTTCTTCTTCTTCGTCTTCTTCCTGTTCTTCTTCTTCTTCTTACCCTTCTTCTTCTTCTTCTTCTTTCTTTTCATTGTCTTCTTCTTCCTCTTCTACTTCTTCTTCGTCTTCTTCCTTTTCTTCTTCTTCTTCATTTTCTTCTTCCTCCTTTTCCTCTTCTTTTTCTTTCATTTCTTCTTCTTGCTTTTGTTCTTCCTCTTTTTTCTCTTCTTCTTCCTCCGCTTTTTCTTTTTCTTCTTCTTCTTCTTCTCCTCTTCTTTTTTTATTCTTTTCTTCTTCTACTACTACTACTACTTCTTCTTCTTCTACATTTTCCTCTTCTTTTGCCTCTTCCCTTCCATTTCTTCATCTTCGTTTCCTTCATCCCCTCTTCTACTTCTTCTTCTTCTTCTTCTTCTTCTTCTTCCTCTTCTTATTTTGATTCTTGTTCTTGCACTTCTTCTTCTTCTTCCTCTTCTTTCTCTTCTTATTTTGATTCTTGTCCTTGCACTTCGTCTTCTTCTTCATCTTCTTCCACTTCTTCTTCTTCTACTTCTTCTTTTTATTTCTTTATCCCTAATCCTTAATACTTAAACCTAATGTTTAATCCCTAGTCCCTGATCTTTATCCCTACACCTTATTCCAGATACCCTACTCCATAATACGCAATAACAATTCTCTAAACCCTAATATCTAGTTTCTAATCCGGAATGCCTTATCCCAAATCCCTAATCTCTAATCTCTCATCCTTAATCCTTTACCCTTAATGCCTAATGTCTAATCCCTTCATTCCTAATTTTTAATTCTTAGTCCTTAATACCTAATCCTTAATCCTTAATCTCTAATCCCTAAACCTTAATCTTAATTATAATCATTTAATCTCCAATCGCCAATCCCTAATCTCTAATTCTTAATCTTGAATCCCAAGTCCCTAATCATTAATCTCTTATCCTTAAGCTTTAATCCCTATTCTCTAGTTTGTAATCTCTAATCCTAAATCACTAATCTATAGTCCTTAGAAATTAATCTTTTAATCCTAAATCCTTAATACATAAGCATTAATCACTTCATCCTTAATCCTTAATTCCAAATCCTTAATCCCAAATCTCTTTTACTTATTACTTAATCCCAACTTTTTAATCCCTAATTCTTATTCTCGAAACTCTAATCCCTAATTGCTAATCCTTATTCCAAAATCATTAATCCCGAACACTTAAACCCTAATACCTAATCCTTAATCTCTCTTATATTAATCTCGAATCCTTTATCCCTAACTTCTAATCCATAATCTCCAATGCATCTCTTAATCCTCTTCATCTTCTTCCTCTTTCACTTCTAATTCCTCTTCTTTTCCTTCTTCTTTTTCTTCTTCTTCTTCTTTATTTTCTTCTTGTTCTTCTTCTTTCTCTTCTTCCTCATCTTCCTCTTCCTCATCTTCTCCTTCTTCCTCTCTCTCTTCTTCTTCTTCTTTTTCCTCCCCTTCTTCACCTTCCTCTTCTTCCTCTTCTTCTCCTTCTACTTCTTTTCTTATTCTCATTTTGCCTCTTCTTCTTCCTCTTCCTCTTCTTCTTCTTCTTCTTTTATTTCTTCTTCATCTTCTTCTTATTCTTCTTCTTCTTTGACTTCTTCTTGTCCTTCTCCTTCCCCTACTCCTTCTCCTTCTCCTTCTCCATCACCTTTGTCATCTCCTTCTCCTTCTCCTTCTTCTTCTCCTTCTCTTCCTTATTCCTCTCATCTTCCTTCTCCTTTTCCCTCTCCTTCTTCTTCTTCTTTCTTCTTTCTTCTTTCTTCTTTCAACTTTCTAATTTCTCATTTCTCCTTCGTTCTTCCTTCTTCCCTCTTCCTTCTTCCTCCTTTCTTCTTTATTCTTTATTCTTCTTCTTCTTTTCCTTCTTTCCCTCTTCTTCTTTGTCCTCTTCTTCTTCTTTTTTCTTCTTTCTTCCTTCTTCTTCATCTTCGTTCTTCTTTCTACCTTCTCCTTAATCCTTAATCCTTAATCCCTAATCCATCTCTAATCTCTAATCCTTAATCCCTAATCTTTAATCCCTAACCTTTAATCCTCAAAATCTAATTCCTAAACAATGATCTCTAATACCTAATCCCTAATCTTTATTGCTTAATCTAAAATCCATAATCGCTAATCCCTAAACCTTAACCCTTAATCAGTAATCTCTAATCTCGAAACCCTATATCCTAGTCTCCAATCTTAATCCTAATCCCTTAATCTCTAATCACTAACCCCTAATTCCTAAACTTGAATCATATTACTTAAATCTTTAACCCTAATCCCAAATGACTATTCCTTAATCCTAATCCTAAATCCTTGATCTCTAATTCCTCCTCTTCTTCTTCTTCTTATTCTTATTCTGATACTTATTCTTCTTTTTCTTCTTCTTCTTCCTCTACATTCTCTTCTTCCTCTTCTTCTTCTTTCTCTTCTTTTTCTTCTTCTTCTACTTCTTCTTCTTCTTCTTCTTTCTCTTCTTCTTCTTCAAGTACTACTACTACTACCTTTTCTTCTTATTTCTTTTTTGTCTTCGTCTTCTTTTCCTCTTCTTCTTCTTCTTCTTCCTCTTCTTCTTGTTCTTCTTTGATTTCTATTTCTTGCTATTCTTCTTCCCCTTCTTTCTCTTCTTCTTCTTCCTCCCCTTCTTCCTCATCTTCTTTTGTTCTTTTCTCTTTCTTCTTCTTCTTCTTCTTCTACTTCTTCCTCATCTTCTTTTTCCACTTCAACTTTTTCCTCTTCTTTTTCCTTTACTTTTTCTTCTTCTTCTTCTCCTTCATCTTCTTCTTCTACTTCTTCTTTTTCTTTGTTCTTCTTCATCATCATCTTCACCTTTTTTTTCTCCTTAATTATGCTTCTTTTTCTTCTTCTTCTTCGTCTTCCCTTTCTTCTTCTTCTTCTACTTCCTCTTCTTCTTTTTCTACTACTACTACTTCTCTTCTTCTTCTTTTTTTTCCTTCTTCTTCTTTTTCTTCTTCTTCTTCTTCTTCTTCTTGTCCTTGTTCTTCTTCTCCTTCTTCTTGTTCTTGTTCTTCTTCTCCTTCTTCTTAATCTTCTTCTTCTTCTTCTTCTTCTTAATCTTCTTCTTCTTCTTCTTCTTCTTCTTCTTCTTCTTCTTCCTCTTCTTCTTCCACTTCTTCCTTTTCTTCTTCTTCCTTTTCTTCTTCTTCCATCTCTTCTTCTTCTTCCTGTTTTTTCTTCCCCTTCTTCTTCTTCTTCTTCTCCTACTTCAATTTTTTCCTCTTATTACTCTTGTTCTTCTGCCTCTTCTCCTTCTTCTTCATCTTCTTCTTTTTCTCTTTCTTCTTCTTCTTCTTCTTCTTCTTCTTCTCTTCTTCTTCTTCCTCTTCATCTTTCTCCTCTTCCTCGTTTTCCTCTAATTCTTCTTCTTCTTCTTGTGTTACTTCTTCTTTTTCTTCTTCTTCTTCTTCTTTTTCTTCATCTTCTTCCTCTTCTTCTTCTTCTTCTTCTTCCTCCTCTCCTCCTCTTCCTCTTCTTCTTCTTCTTCTTCAACTTCTACTTCTTCTTTCATTTCTTCTTCTTCTTGTTCTTCTTCTTCTTCTTCTTCTTCCTCCTCCCCCTCCTCCTCCTCTTCTTCATCTTCTTCTTCATCTTCTTCTTCTTCCTCCTCCTCCTCTTCCTCCTTCTTCTTCTTCTTCTTATTCTTCTTCTACTTCGTTATATTCCTTCTTCTTTCCCCTTTCTTATTTCTCCTTTTGTCTTCCTTCTTCCTTCCTCTTTCCTCCTTCCTTCTTCGTTCTTCCTTCTTCCTTCTTTTTTCTTCCATCTTTCTTTTTCCTTCTTTCTTCTTTCTTCTTTCTTATTTCTTTTTTCATTTTTCTTCTTTCATCTTCTTTTTTCTTCTTTCTTCTTCTTTCTTTGTTCATTCTTTTATGTTCTTTCTTTATTCTTCTTCTTCTTCTTCTTCTTCTTCTTCTTTCTTCTTTTTCCTCTTAATCCTCTTCTTCTTCCTCTTCTTCCTCTTCTTCTTCCTCTTCTTCCCCTTCTTCTTCCTCTTCTTCATCTTCTTCTTCTTCTTCCAACTCCTCTTCTTCTTCTTCTACTTCCACTTCTTCCTTATCTTCCTCGTCTTTTTCTTCTTCTTCTTATTCTTTTTCTTCTTCTTCTTCTTCTTTCTCTTCTTCTTCTTCTTCTTCTTCTTCTTTCTCTTCTTCTTCTTCTTCTTGCTGTTTTACTTCTTTTTCCTTTTCTTCTTCTTCATCTTCCACTTCCTATTCTTCTTCCTCTTTTCCTTTTTTTTCTTCTTCCCCTTCCACTTTTTGTACTTCATCTTTTGCTTCTTCCTCTTGTTGTTCCTCATCTTGCTGTTCTTCTTCTTCAACTTTCTCTTTTTCTTCTTCCTCTTCGTTTTCTTCTTCTTCTTCTTCCTCATCTTCTTGTTGTTCTTCTTCCTCGCCTTCCTTATCTTCCTGTCCCTCTTCATCTTCTTCTTCATTGTCTTTATCTTCTTCTTCTTCTTCTTCTTCTTCTTCTTTATATTCTTATTGTTCCTCTTATTCTTATTCTTCTACTTCTTCTTCTTCATCTTCATCTTTTACTTCTTCTTCCACTTCACCCTCTTATTCTTCTTCCTCTTCTTCTTTCTC
>JAIUJO010000088.1:1097696-1112696 GCA_023846275.1 Vanilla planifolia
ATTGTCAAATCCTTAATCTCTATTAACTAATCCTTAATATTTAATCTTTAATCCATACCTTATCAATAATCCTTAATCCCTAATCCCTAATCCTTAAACCCTAAACCAAAAGCCTTAATCCCTAATGCCTCATCTTTAAACCTTAATCCTTAATACCTAATTCTTAATCTCTAATTCCTAATTCTTAATCCCTAAACACAAATCCTTAATCCATAATCCTAATCCTAAATCCCTAATATTTAATCCTTAACTTAATCAATAACTCCAAATTTTTTATTACTAATCTAATCCCTAATCCCTAAATCTTAATCGTAATTCCTAAATACTTATTACCTAATCCCTAATTTATAAACCTTGGCCCGAATCACTAATCCTTAATCCCTAATTCCTTCTTCTTCCTCTTCTTCTTCTCTTACTACTTCTTTTCATTCTTCTTCTTCATTTGCTTCTTCTTATTCCTCTTCTGCTTCTCCTTCTTCTTCTACTTCTTCTTCCTCTTCTTGCTGTTCTTCTTCTTCTCCTTCTTCTACTTCTTCTTATTCACTAATCTGATCCCTATTACTATATTTTAAATCCTTATTCCCAAATCCATATTACCTAACCCCTAATCCCTAAACCCTAACCCTAATTACTAACTCTTAATCCCAAATCCTTAATCCATAGACCCTAATCTCTAATCCTTAATCCCTTATCCATAAATCTAAATCCCTCCCTCCCTAACACATAATCCCCAATCCCTAATATCAAATTCTTAATCTTTAAGCCATCGCCCAACTCTCTATAATCTATCTTCTTCTTCTTCTTCTTCCTCTTCTCCTTCTTTCTCTTCTTCCTTTCCTTCTTCCTAGCCCTCTTCTTCTTCATCTTCCTCTTCTTCTTCATCTTCCACTTCTTCTTCTTCTACTTCTTTCTCTATTTCTTCTCCCTGCACCTCTTTCTCTTCTTATTCTTCTTCTTCTTCTTTTTCTTCTTCCTTCTCCTATTCTTCCTACTCTTCATCTTCTTCCTCTTCTTCTTCTTCTACCAGTCTTTTTATTCTTCATCCTCTGCTTCTTCTTCTTCTTGCCTTCTCTTTGTTCTTCTTCTTCCTCTTCGTCTTCTTGTTCTTCTTCCCCTTCATCTTCTACTTCTTCGTCTTACACTTCTGTTACACCCTTGTGGTTGATAAGTCAAGCATAAATGTTTATATTTCATTTAGGCTTGATTTTAAGTAAAATTGTTAATATTTAATTAAATCAAGCCATGTATTTCACATGTCTAAAATAGTGGTCTCTAAGGATCTTGAAGCCATGGCATACTTCAAGGAAATTTGAGACATGTACTAGAATTTTCATATTTGAGTTTTTATTAATTTTCTTGAAATTTAGATGTCCAATTTTTGAGATTATGAGGCACACTAGTAGTATTAATATTTAAAAATGTTATAAAATTAATAATTATTGAATTTTGATTTTTGGGCCAAGCTTTATTGACAAAAAGTATAGACATTGGTATTTGATTTTTTAAAATTATTTAGGAATTATTTTTCATAAATCTCTTTTCATAGTCATTTAGAAAACTTATACTATGATAATATAAAATTATTTTGGTACACATATATTTAAAATTTTAGCACAAAAATTCTTCCAATCAACCTTAAAACAGCTTAAGTCTCGGGAAAATTCACTGTAGCACTGGGCGGGCCGACCCGTCACTCAATTAGCCAGTCCAGGTCTTTTAGAAATTAAAAATTGGTCGACCCAAAAAGGGCGAGCCAAGACCGCCTAAAGCCCACCGAGAGGAGCACGGCGAGGTCAAACTACAGCGGTGGTCAACGGTCAAATGAACAGTGCTTGGCTAAGCCAAGCCCGCCCAAAGCCCGCAGAGAGGAGCTTGGCTAGGTGAAACTACAGCAACGATCAATGGTCAATGAACAGTGCATGGTCAAGTCAACCCGACCAGGTGATGAAATCCAGGTCAAGGAAGGGGGGAGCCAGCCCCACAGAGGCTCGAGAATTAAACAGCACAAATTCCTCATAAAGCGGTGCACCGACTTTAGTTCTGCAGTGTGGGACTAAAAATCCCACCTTATAACTTCGACAGGATCCAAAGGCGCAGATCAAGCCCGCCCAGATCCAATGCACGAGATTGAAATCGAACGGCTGTTTCACGAGTTTAATCGGCGCCGTTCGTTCAGCGCATGGATCCAACACTCCAGATCAAAATCGAACGGCTTTTTCGTAAATTTGATCAGCGTCGTTCAATTTTGGGCCCGGAACGGACGGTGGCTGTTTTTCGTCCGTTGCCCAAACGGCTAGTTGTTTTTTAGGAGCCGTTGAAGGTTTGTCTTTTTTTTTTTTGAGCTCAATTTTAAGCTCTATAAATAGGGAAGAATTAAGATTTATTTAGTTTACCTTTGCTAAATTCTTTCAAAGATTTCAGATCTCAAATTCGAGCAATCACAAGCAAAAACGGTGCC
This sequence comes from Vanilla planifolia, assembly GCA_023846275.1. NCBI lineage: Eukaryota > Viridiplantae > Streptophyta > Magnoliopsida > Asparagales > Orchidaceae > Vanilla > Vanilla planifolia. The sequence continues at coordinate 1,100,155 of JAIUJO010000088.1, forward strand.
TTTAAGCTCAAAAGGAAAACTGCAACAAGGCGCTTGAAATTAAAGGTTCATGATTCAATTTTTCTCATTTCTATCCTTCTAAATTTTCAATTGTGTGTGCCTCCCTTTTCTCCTATTTCTCCTAAGTTCTTTTTGCCAATCGTTGTATTTTTCGTTTTGGGGTAAGGGCATCTCGGCAGTAGTGCTAAAGCCCCGGGTTTGAGTTAAGCCCGGAGAAAAACTCAAGTAGGTTTGGGATTAGCCGTAGTAAAAATCCCAAGTAGGTTTGAAGTGAACCGTATGAAAAACCTCACTTGTAATTGGCGCATTTAGTGGATTTTTACCAACACCAGTTGGGGGTGGACGTAGACTCGATTTTGAGTCGAACCACCTAAAAACTTTTGTGTTCAAATTTCTTTATTCGTGCTTAAAACTTTTAAGTTTTAATTTCGAAAGTTATAAAAATGTTTAAATACACAATTCACCTCCCCCCCTCTTGTGGGATTTCCTTAGCACGAAACACTTCAATTGGTATCAGAGCAAGGAACCCCAAATTACGTGAGTAACATCACGTGGGAGATCCTCTTGTGCTAAGTGAAGGCTTTCTCACAATTTTTTTTTTGTTTGTGATTTTGTATGGCTTCCTCTTTGGTCGAAATGAGTGCAACCTTATGTGAAGGTTTTTCTTCAAATCGGCCTCCATTATTTAAAGGAGAATTTTACTTATATTGGAAAAATCGTTTTAGAATTTTCATTCAATCTATTGATTTGGAATTATGGGAAGTCATGATGAAGCCTTGTGAACTTCCTAGAGATTCTTCTACAGATGAAGTCAAGCCCTTTAGTGAGCTTAACGTTGAGCACAAAAGATTGGCTCAATTAAATGCTAGGGCGTTGAACTATCTTCATTGTGGAATTTCTCCTAGTGAGTTTACACAAATTATTAATTTGCATACAGCTTTTGAGGTATGGAAAAAACTCGAAGTAACTTATGAGGGTACCTCACAAGTGAAATAAACTAAGATCAATATCCTCACCCATAACTACGAAGTTTTTAGAATGAATCCCAATGAAAGTATTAAGAGCATGTTTTTGAGATTTAATGATATTACAAATGGATTGGCAAACCTTGGGAGGGCATTCTCAAATGGTGACCTTGTTAGGAAAATTTTGAGAATCCTTCCAAAGGAATTTGATCCACTTACAACGGCTATTAAAGCCGCTAAGGATCTTAGCAAACTTTCATTGGATGAACTCCTTGGGGAACTTCTTACCGTCGAAATAGAAATGTCAAAGAGACTTACAGAAGAGGCTTCTACAAGCAAGTTAAAGTATGAAAGAAGAAAGGAAGAACCAATGGCTTTCAAAGCCACCAAAAGCAATTCGGATTCCACTTCCACCTCCTCCACAAATTTAGAGGATGAGGTAAGTTTCCATGTTAATGGTTTAGCTAAAAATTTGGCAAAGAGCTTTCTTAATAGGAAATGGAAGAAGAAAAGCAATAAAGAGAGGAAGAGGCCACCAACTTGTTTTGAGTGTGGTCAAACCGGTCATATTAAACCGGAATGTCCAAAACTCAAAGACAAGCATATGAAGGAGGGAGAAAAGAAGAAGAAGAAGAAGAGCTTGAAGAAAAAGAAAGCATTTCAAGCTACATGGAGTGCCTCCGAAGATTCAGACATTTCAAGCTCAAGTAGAGGAGAAGAAGGAATGATTTGCTTTATGGCAAACGAGGCATCCTCATCATCTTCAAGTGAAGAAGAAGAAGAAAATGAGGTAAGCTCTTGGACAAGAGATACTCTTGAAAATAATTACCTTGAAATTATGAATGCATTAACTTCCTTAATGAGTGCACATAAAAAATTAAAAAGGAGCTACAAAGAAAAGGTTGAATTGCTTGATTTTGTCATGAAAGAAGATGAAAGGAAAAAATTAGAAAATCAACATATATGTGAAGAAAAGGCATCTCTTATCATCGAAAATACTTCTTTGAAGCATGATATTTCAGTTTTAAAAGAAAAAATACCATCTTTTGAGCATGTTAGAGTAAATAAAACTACACATGTTTCAAATGCTTATTATCATTCACATGCTCTCAATTTCAAAAAACCTAGATATTTGAGCATGCCTAGGCCATCAAACATCGTTTGTTTTTATTGTTGTAAACCTCAACATACTATGAAAGGTTGCTTCTTTAGAAGAAATATGTATACACAAACACAAAATGTTAGATGGATTGTTAAAAAGGAGAACATGCAAGTACCATTTAGGGTTCAACCCAAGTTTTCTTGGGTTCCTAAGAGCATGACTTAGAAGACTAGAAGAAAAGGTCTCCAAAATATTTGGAGACATTCTAGGATAGGTCTAGGATATTTAGAAAACATAAATTGATGATTTCATTTAGTGGTATACTTTCTAATTTAAATTTTACACCTCATACAGTCAAAACAAAGGAGAAAATCGAAATCCACATCTTGGGTATTGGATAGTGGATGTTCAAGACACATGACTGGAGACAAAAGTAAATTCAAATCAATGAGATCGGGTCCAAATAGGAAGGTGACCCTAGGAGACAACACAAAGAAAACAATAATTGGAATTGGAGATCTAGGTACGACAAACTTTACCCTTTCAAATGTATTTTTCGTAGAAGGCATAGAATTTAATTTGATTAGTATTAGTCAACTTTGTGATAATGGATTTGATATTGTTTTTAATACAAAAGTTTGCAAAATCATGAAAAATAATGTTGAACTACTTATAGGTAAAAGAAAATGTGATACATATGTAATTAGTTTTGGACAACTAGAAGCTAGTGGTTTGGAATGCCTAGTGACCCAATCTAATGAGAATTCATTATGGCATAGAAGATTAGGCCATGTAGGATACTCCACCTTGAAGAAGATTTCAAAATTAGATGTAGTTAGAGGGCTTCCAAAACCAAGCAAGTCTAATTGGGAGTTGTGTGAATCTTGCCAAAAGGGAAAACAAGTTAAATCCTCTTTCAAATCTCAAAATGAATTAACAACTAGTAGACCTTTAGAAAAAATCTACTTAGATCTTTTTGGTCCAATACAACCTTTGAGTTTAGGAGGAAAACAATACAGATTTGTTATAGTTGATGATTTTTCTAGATATACTTGGGTGTTTTTTCTTAGACATAAAAATGAAGCCTTTAAGAACTTTGAAGATTTGATTAGAGAGTTAGAAAGACAACATAGTCTAAAATTAATTTGTATGCAAAGAGATAATGGGAGTGAATTTAAGAATGAATATTTTAGTGAGTTTTGTAAAGAGAAAGGAATCAAACATCAATTCACATGCCCATATACACCACAACAAAATGGCATTGTAGAAAGAAAGAATAGAACATTAGTTGAGATGGGTAGAACCATGTTAGCCGAATATAACTTATCCAAATATTTTTGGGCCGAAGCTCGGCGTGTTACATCATAAATAGGGTTAATTTGAGACCAAAGTTGAAGAAAACTCCTTATGAATTGCTAAGGAAGAAGAAACCAAATCTTAGTTATTTTCATGTTTTTGGTTGTAAGTGCACTATTCTTAAAAATGAGAGAGCAAACTTAGGAAAGTTTGATGAGAAGGCAAGTGTAGGAATCTTTTTAGGGTATTCATCAATTAGAAAATCATATAGAGTTTTTAATCAAGAATCACATAAAATAGAGGAAACAATGCATGTTGTGTTTGATGAGACAATTCAACTAGTTAGTGAAAAGCATTTAGAAGATGAAATAGAATTAGTAAAGAATCTAGATTTAAATAAAGAAAAAATAGAAAATCTAGAAATAGAAAAAGAAAAAGAAAAAGAAAATAATTTATCTAAAGGATGGAAATTTGTAACCTCACATCCAAAGGATTTGATTATAGGAGATGTGAACCAAGGAGTGAAGACTAGAGCTTCAATTAGAGATATAGATCATAGTGCCTTTGTGTCATTTTTTGAACCCAGTTCTATAGAAGAAGCCCTTGTGGATGATTATTGGGTTCAAGCTATGAATGAAGAGTTAGACCAATTTGAAAGAAATCAAGTTTGGGAATTAGTACCAAGACCTAGTGATCAACAAGTAATTGGTACTAGATGGGTCTATAAAAATAAATTAGATGAAAATGGTGTAATAATTAGGAATAAGGCTAGACTTGTTGCTAAGGGATATAGTCAAATAGAAGGTATTGATTTTGAGGATTCATTTGCACCCATAGCTAGGTTAGAAGCAATTAGATTACTTCTAGCATATTCATGTTATAAGAATTTTAGATTGTTTCAAATGGATGTAAAAAGTGCTTTCTTAAATGGAATAATAGAAGATGATGTGTTTGTAGAACAACCACCAGGTTTTGAAAATCATACACAAGATAATTATGTCTACAAGCTTAAGGAAGCTCTTTACGACCTTAAGCAAGCTCCACGTGCATGGTACCATAGGTTGAGTAATTATCTAGTAGAAAGTGGCTTTAGAAAGGGTAAATCAGATACTACATTATTTCTAAAGCCTTTAGGAGATGATTTATTAATTGTTCAGATTTATGTTGATGATATTATTTTTGGTAGTACAAAAGAAGAAATGTGTAGAGAATTTGGAGATCTTATGACTAAGGAATTTGAAATGAGCATGATGGGTGAGCTAACGTTTTTCTTAAGATTGCAAATAAGATAACTAAAAGATGGTATTTTTATTTCTCAAACAAAATATTTGAAAGAAATGTTTAAGAAATATGGTTATGAAAATATGAAACCTAGAAAAGTTCCCATGAATCAATCTATTCAATTAGACTTAGATGAATAAGGGAAAACCATAGACCAAAAACTTTATAGAGGACTTATAGGATCTTTATTATACCTTACAGCTAGTAGGCCCGACATTCTATTTAGTGTTGGATTATGTGCTAGGTTCCAAGCAAACCCAAAGGAAAGTCACTTAAAAGCTGTTAAAGCAATCTTCAAATATTTGAAGGGAACTATGACTCTAAGATTATGGTATCCTAGAAATGACCTTTCTTGTGAACTCATTGGCTATACAGATTCAAATTTTGGAGGATCTAAAGTGGATAGGAAGAGCACATCAGGGACATGTCAATTCTTGGGACATTGTCTTGTTTCATGGTCAAGCAAAAAACAAAATTGTATAGCCTTGTCAACAACAGAAGCTGAATATGTTGCAGCTGGAAGTTGTGTTGCTCAAGTACTATGGTTAAGATAACAACTTCAAGACTATGGTTTAGAAGTCACACATATATCTATTAGAATTGACAATACTAGTGCATTAGCATTAGCCAAGAATCAAGTTCATCATTCTAGGACTAAGCACATAGATGTTAGATATCACTTTATTAGAGACCAAGTGGCCAAAGGATTAGTAGAATTAGAGTATGTTCCTACTAAGCTTAAATTGGCTGACATTTTTACCAAACCCTTACCATCAAAGCAATTTCAAACATTGAGAGAACAATTTGGAATTTTAGACATTGCTTAGGGTTAACTCACTTTTGATGGTGTCAAAGGGGGAGAATAGTTAGGAGTTGGGGGGAGCATGATAATTATTAATCTCCTCATTAAGATTTCTCTTCTTAAAAGTTTATTTTTATTCATTTTATCATTTTTTTATAGATTTAAAACATTTATGTCTTGCCATCATCAAAAGGGAGAGATTGTTACACCCTTGTGTTTGATGAGTCAAGTATAAATGTTTATATTTTATTTAGGCTTGATTTTAAGTAAAATTGTTAATATTTAATTAAATCAAGCCATGTATTTCACATGTCTAAAATAGTGGTCTCTAAGGATCTTGAAGCCATGGCATACTGCAAGGAAATTTGAGATATGTACTAGAATTTTCATATTTCAGTTTTTATTAATTTTCTTGAAATTTAGATGTCCAATTTTTGAGATTATGAGGCACACTAGTAGTATTAATATTTTAAAATGTTATAAAATTAATAATTATTGAATTTTGATTTTTGGGCCAAGCTTTATTGACAAAAAGTATAGACATTGGTATTTGATTTTTTAAAATTATTTAGGAATTATTTTTCATAAATCTCTTTTCATAGTCATTTAGAAAACTTATAATACTATGATAATATAAAATTATTTTGGTACACATATATTTAAAATTTTAGCACAAAAATTCTTCCAATCAACCTTAAAACAGCTTAAGTCTTGGGAAAATTCACTGTAGCACTGGGCGGGCCGACCTGTCACGCAATTAGCCAGTCCAGGTCTTTTAGAAATTAAAAATTGGTCGACCCAAAAAGGGCGAGCCAAGACCGCCCAAAGCCCACCGAGAGGAGCATGGCGAGGTCAAACTACAGCGGTGGTCAACGGTCAAATGAACAGTGCTTGGCTATGCCAAGCCTGCCCAAAGCCCGCAGAGAGGAGCTCGGCTAGGTGAAACTACAGCCACGGTCAACGGTCAATGAACAGTGCATGGTCAAGTTAACCCGGCCAGGTGATGAAATCCCGGTCAAGGAAGGGGGGAGCCAGCCCTATAGAGGCTCGAGAATTAAACAGCGCAAATTCCTTATAAAGCGGTGCACCGACTTTAGTTCTCCAGTGTGGGACTAAAAATCCCACCTTATAACTTCGGCAGGATCCAATGGCGCAGATCAAGCCCGCCCAGATCCAATGTGCGAGATTGAAATCGAACGGCTGTTTCGCGAGTTTAATTGGCGCCGTTCGTTCAACGCACGGATCCAACGCTCCAGATCAAAATCGAACGGCTGTTTCGTAAATTTGATCAGCGTCGTTCGATTTTGGGCCTGGAACGGACGGTGGCTGCTTTCCGTCCGTTGCCCAAACGGCTAGTTGTTTTTTAGGAGCCGTTGAAGGTTTGTCTTTTTTTTTTTTGAGCTCAATTTTAAGCTCTATAAATAAGAAAGAATTAAGATTTATTTAGTTTACCTTTGCTAAATTCTTTCAAAGATTTCAGATCTCAAATTCGAGCAATCACAAGCAAAAACGGTGCCTTCAAGCTCAAAAGGAAAACTGCAATAAGGCGCTTGAAATTAAAGGTTCATGATTCAATTTTTCTCATTTCTATCCTTCTAAATTTTCAATTGTGTGTGTCTCCCTTTTCTCCTATTTCTCCTAAGTTCTTTTTGCCAATCGTTGTATTTTTCTTTTTGGGGTAAGGGCATCCCGACAGTAGTGCTAAAGCCCCGGGTTTGAGTTGAGCCCGGAGAAAAACTCAAGTAGGTTTGGGATTAGCCGTAGTAAAAATCCCAAGTAGGTTTGAGGTGAACCGTATGAAAAACCTCACTTGTAATTGGCGCATTTAGTGGATTTTTCCCAACACCGGTTGGGGGTGGACGTAGACTCGATTTTGAGTCGAACCACCTAAAAATTTTTGTGTTCAAATTTCTTTATTCGTTCTTAAAACTTTTAAGTTTTAATTTCGAAAGTTATAAAAATTTTTAAATACACAATTCACCCCCCCCCCCCTCTTGTGGGATTTCCTTAGCACGAAACACTTCAACTTCTTCTTCTTCGTCTTCTTCATCTTCTTCTTGTTCTTCTTTTTTTTCTTGTTCTTCTTCTTCTTCTTCTTCCTCCTCCATCTCTACTTCTTCTTTTTCTTCTTCTTCTACTACTTCTTGAACTACTTGTTCTTCTTCTTCTACTTCTTCTTCTTCTTCATCTCTTTTTCTACATCTTTGATTTCTTCTTCTTTGGTTTCCTCTTCATCATAATCTTCTTCTTCATCATCTTTTTTGTCATCTTCTTCTTCTTCTTGTACTTTTTCCTCTTCCTCCTCCACGTCTTCTTCTTCCACTTCTTCTTCTTTTTCTTGTTCTTCTTCTTATTCCTATTCTTTTTCTTCATCTTCTTCTTCTTCATTTTGTTGTTGTTCTTCTTCTTCATCATCATCATCTTCTTCTTCTTCTTCATCGTCTTCGTCCTCTTCTTCTTCTTCTTCCCCTTCCCCTTATCTTCTTCTAACTCCTTTCCACTTCCACTCCTTCTTCTTCTTCTTCTTTTACTTCGTCATCTTCTTCTTTCTTCCATCTTCCATCATCTCTCTTCCTTCTTTTTTCTTTCCTCTTTCTTCTTCTTTTTCTTCTTCTTTTTCTTCTTCATATTCTTCTTCTTCTTCTTCTTCTTCTTTCCATTCTTCTTCTTCTTGCTGTTCCTCTTCTTCACATTCTTCTTCTTCTTTTTCTTGATCACCTTCTCTTTCTTCCTTTCTTCTTCTTTTTCTTCTTTTTCTTCTTTTTCTTCTTCTTCTTCTACTTCCTTTTCTTATTCTTCCTCTTCTTCTTCTACTACTACTACTACTACTACTTCTTCCTTTTTTCTTCTTCTTCCTCTTCTTATTTTTCTTTTTCTTCTTCTTCTTCTTTTGTTCTTCTTCTCCTTATTTTTCTTTTTCCTCTTCTGCTTTTTTTCTCCTTCTTTCTAATCTCTATCCTAAATCCTACATCACTTATTTCTAATCTTTAATCGTTATCCCTAATCCCTATTCTCTAATCTCTAATCTCTAATCCTTAATCTTAAATTCCTAATCTTTAATCCCTAATCCTTAATAATCAATACCATAATTCTTAGTCCCTAATCATTAAGCCTTTAATCTTTAATGTCTAATCCCTAATCCATTAAACCTTAATCTCTAATCCCTAATCCTAATCCCCTAATCCCAAATCCCTAATTTGTCTCTTCTTCCTCTTCCTCTTTTACTTCTTCTTCCTTTTCCTCTTTTCTTCTTCTTCCTTTTGTTCTTCTTCTTCTTCCTCATCTTTGACTTCTACTTCTTCCTCTTCTTCCTCACTTTCCCCTTCTTCTTTTTGTTCTTCTACTTATTCCTCTTCTTCTTCTTCTTTTATGCTTCGTCTTCTTTTTCTTCTTCTTCTTCTTTTTCTTCTTCTTCTTCCCTATCTTCTTCTGCTTCTTCTTCTTCTTTTTCTTCATCATCTTCTACTTCATCTTCTTCTTGCACTTCTTTTTTTTCTCTTTTTCTTCTTCTTCTTTTTCTTCTTATTCTTTTTGTTCTTCTTCTTCTTCTTCCTCCTCTACGTGTTTTTCTTCTTCTTCTTCTCCTTCTTCTTATCCTTCATCTTCTTTTCTTCTTCCTCTTCCACTTCTTATTCTTCTTCTTTTTCTTCTTGTTGTTGTTGTTCTTCTTCTTTATCGTCTTCTTCCTCCTCTGTTTCTTCTTCTTCCACTTCTCCTCCTTTTTCTTCTTCTTATTCTTCTTCCTCTTCTTCTCCTTCTCCTTCTTCTTCTTCCACTACATCTACTTGTATTTCTTCTTCTTCTACATCTTCTTCATCTTCTTTTTTTTCTTCTGCTTCTTCTTCTCCTTCTTCATCATTTTCTTCTTCTATTCTTCTTTTTCTTGTTCATCTTCCTACACCTCCTTCTTGTTCTCCTCTTCCTCCATTTCCTTCTCTTTCTCCTTCTGCTTCTTCTTCTTCTTTCTTCTTTTTTCTTTTTTCTTTCTTCTTTCTCATTTCTTCTTTCTTCTTTCTTCTTTCATCTTTCTTCTTCCTTCTTCCTTCCTACTTCCTTCTTCCTTCTTCCTTCTTCCTTCTTCCTTCTTTCTTTTTTCTTTTTCCTTCTTTCTTCTTCTTTCTTTTATCTTTTTTTCTTCTTTCTTCATTATTTTTTCTTCTTACTTCGTTCTTCTTTCTTTCTTTCCTCTTTCTTTCTTTGTTTCTTTTTTTGCTTCTTTCTTCATCATCATCATCTTCTTCTACTCCATTATCTTCTTCTTCTTCTACTTCTTAATCTTTATCGCGAAACCATAATCCCTAATCCTGCACTCCTTAATCTGTAATCCCTAATCTATAGTCCATAATCCCTTTCTCCCTATTCTCCAATCCTTAATCTATAATTCCTAATCCTTAATCTCTGTTTGCTAATCCCCATTGTCAAATCCTTAATCCCTAATAACCAGTCCCTAACATTTAATATTTAATCCATTCTGAATTCTTAATCCCTAATACCTCAACCTTAAACCCTAATCCTAAATCTTTAATCACTAATGCCTAATACTTAATCCCTAATCCCTAACCATTAATACCTAATCCCTAATCTTTATATTATTTAATCCTTAATCCTTAATCCTTAATCATTAATCTCTAATCCCTATTTTGAATTCATAATCCTAAATCTCTAATCTATAATTCCTAATTCATAATCTCTAAATCATAATCCCTAATCACTAAATGCAAATCGTTAATCCCTAACGCTTAATCCAAAATCCTTTTGTCAATAATTTCTAACCTATAATCCTTAATCTAATCCCTAATCCCTAATCCTTAATCCCAATTCCCAAATCTATATTCCCTAATCCCTAATCCCTAATCCCTAATCCTTAACTCCTTAATCTTAATCCTAAATACTTAATCCTTAAACCCTAATATCTAATCCATAATCCCTAATCTATAATCCTGAATCCCTGCCTCCCTAGCGCCTAAGCCCCAATCCCTAAAACCTAATTCTTAATCCCTACGTCGCCACACACAAATCCATAATATGTATTCTTTTACTTCTTCATTATCTTCTTCTTCTTTCTCTTCTTCTTCCTTTTCTTCATTGTCTTCCTCTTTTTCTTGTTAATATTCTTCCTTATCTTCCTCTTTTTCCTCTTCTTCTTCTTCTTCTTCTTCTTCTTCTTCTTCATCTTCTTCTTCTTCTTCTTCTTCTTCTTCTTCTTCTTCTTCCTATTCTTCTTCTTCCTCTTCTTCTTCTTCTTCTACTTCTTCACTTTCGTCTTCTTCTTCTTCTTCTTCTTCTTCCTCTTCTTTTTCTTCTTCTACTTCTTCTTCTTCTACTTCTTTTTCCTCATATTCTTCTTCCTCTTCTTCTCCTTCTTCTTCTTCTTCTTCTACTTCTTCTACTTCTTCTTCCTCTTCATTATCTTCTTCTTCTTCTTATTCTTCTTCATCATCATCTTCTTCTTCATCTTCTTCTTCCACTTTTTCTTCTTCTTCTTTGACTTCTTCTTCTTCTTCTTCCCTTAATCTTGTTCTTTTTCGTCTTCTCCTTCTTTTTTTACTTCTTCTTCTTCCTCCTCCTCCTCTTATTCATTATCTTGCTCTTCTAATTTTTCTTCCTCTTCATCTTACTCTTATTCTTCTACCTCTTCTTCTTCTTCTCCTTCTTCCTCATCCTCCTCTTGTTCTTCTTCCTCTTCTTCCTCAACTTCTTCTTCTTCTTTGTCTTCTTCCTCTTCTACTTGTTCTTTCTTAACTTTATCTTCTTCTTCTTCTTCTTCTTCCTCTTCTTCATCTGCTTCATCTTCCCCTTCTTCTTCTTCTTCTTCTTCTTATTCTCCTTCCACTTCCTATTCTTATTCTTTCTCATCTTCTTTTTCCTCTTCTTCTTTTTCTTCTTCTTCTTCTTCTACAACTACTTATTCTCTTCTTCTTCTTCTTGATCTTCTAATTTTTCTTGTTCTCCTTCTTCTTATTATTCTTCTTCCTCTCCATCTTTCTCTTCTTCTTCTTCTCCTTCTCCTTCTCCTTGTCCATAACCTTTTCCTACACCACCTTCTCATTCTCCTCCTATTTTTCTTTCTCCTTCTCTTTCTCCTTCTTCTTCTTCATCTTCTTCTTCATCTTCTTCTTCTTTCTTTCTTCTTCTTTCTTCTTTATTTTTTTTTTTTCTTTCTTTCTTATTTTTCTTCCTTCTTCCTTATTTCTTCAACCTTCCTTCTTCCTTCCTCCTTTAATCTTACTTCTTCCTTTTTGCTTATCTCTTCTTCCTCCTTCCTTCTTCATTTCTTCTTTCCTTTTTCTTCTTTATTTTTTCATTCTTCTTCTTTGTTTTTTCTTCTTCTTTCTTCTTTTTTCATATTATTCCTTCTCATTTATTCTTCTTCCTTTCTTTTTTCTTCTTCTTCTTCTTCTTTCTTCATAATCTTCTTCATCTTCTACTTTTTCTACTACTATTTCTTCTTCTTCATCATAATCATCTTCTTCTTCTTCTTCTTCATCTTCATCCTCTTCTTCTTCTTTTTCTTCTTATTCTTCTTCTTCTTTTCGTCTACTTCTTCGGCATCTTCTTTTTCTTCTCCTTCTTCTCCCGTTTCCTCTTCTTCTTCTTCTTCTTTGTCCTCTTCTTCTTCTTCTACTCTTCTTCTTCTTCTTCCTCCTCCTCTTCTTCTTCCACCTCATCTTCTTCTTCTTCTTCTTCTTCTTCTTCTTCTTCTTCTTCTTCCTCTTCTTCCACTTCTTCTTCTTCCTCTTCTTCTTCTTCTTCTTCCACTTCGTCTTCTTCTCCTACTTGTTCATCTTCTTCTTCTTCTTCATCTTCTTCTTCTTTTTCTTCTTCTTCCTCCTCTTCTTCTTTTTCTTCTTCCCCATCCCCTTATCCTCTTCAACTTCCTCTTCCACTTCCTCTTCCTCTTTTTCGTCTTCTTCTTCTTCTTCTTCTTCTTCTCCTTCTTTCAATTTTTCTTTTTTGTCATCCTATACTTCTTCTATTTCCTCTTTTCCTCTACTTCTTTGACTTCTTCTTCTACTTCTCCTCCTCCATCGATTTCCTCTTCTTCTTCTTTTTTGTCTTCTTCTTCTTCTACTCTTCTTCTTCTTCTTCTTCTTCT
>JAIUJO010000088.1:1117696-1120196 GCA_023846275.1 Vanilla planifolia
TCTTCTTTGTCATCTTCTTTCTCTTCTTGTTGTTACCCTTCCTCTTCATCTTCTTCTACCAACTTCTCTTCCTCTTCCTCTTCTTCATCTTCATCTTCTTCTCCATCTTCTTCTTTTATTTCTTCTTCATCTTCTTCCTTCTTCCTTCTTACTTCTTCCTTTTTCCTTCTTCCATCTTCTATCTTTCTTCTTCTTTTTTCTTTCCTCTTTCTTCTTTAATCTTTTTCTTCTTCTTCTTCTTCTTCTTCTTCTTCCTCTTCTTCTTTTTCTTTTTGTTGTACTTCTTTTTTCCCTTCTTCTTCTTCTTCTTACTCCTCTTCTTCCATTTCTTCTTCTTCCTTTCTTTCATCTTCTACTACATCTTCATCTTCCCCTTCTGCTCTTCTTCTTCTTTATTCTTCTTCTTCTTCCCCTTCCCCTTCTTCTTTTTCTTCCTCTTATACATCTTCTTCTAGTACTTCTTCTTCATCTTCCCCTTCATCTTCTTCTTCTTCTTCTTTTGCTACTTCTCCTTCTTCTTCTACTTCTTCTTCTTCTACTTCTTCTTCTTCTCTTCTTCTTGTTCTTCCTTTACTTATTCTTCTTCTTCTTCTACTACATCTTCTTCTTCCTCCTCTTTTTCATCTTCCTCTTCTTCTTCTTCTTCTTCTTCTACTACTTCTACTTCTTTCAGTTCTTCTTATTCTCCTTCTTCTTCTTCTTTTTCTTCCTCTTTGTCTTCTTCTTCCTCTTCTTCTAGTTCCTCTCCTTCTTCTACTTATTCTTCTTCTTCATCTTCTTCTTCTTCTTCTACTCTTCTTCCACTTCTTCATCATCTTCTTCTTCTGGTTCTTCTTCTTCTTCTTCTTCTTCTTCTACTTTTTCTTCTTCTTCTATTTCCACTACTTCCTCTTCTTCTTTTTCTTTATCTTCTTTCACTTCCTCTCTTCTTCTTCTTCTTCTTCTTCTTCTTCTTCTGTTTCCTCTTCTTCCTCTTCTTCTTCTTCTTCTCCTTCTTCTTCTTTGTCTTGTTTTACTTCCTCTTCTCTTCTTCTTCTTCTTCTTCTTCTTCTTCTTCATCAACTTCTTCTTAGTTTTCTTCTACTTCTTCGTGTTCTTTTCTTTTTCTTCTTCTTCTTCTTTTTGTTCTTCTTCATCATTTTCTTCTTCTTGTTGTTTTTTTCCTCTCCTTCTTCTTATTCTTCTTCCCTTTCTTCTTCTTCCCTTTCTTCTTCTTCTTCCCCTTCCCCGTCCCCTTCATTAAGTTCTACCTCTTCCTCTTAATTTTCCTCTTCCTTTTCCTCTTCCTCTTCTTCTTCCTCCTCCTCTTCTTCTTCTTCATCATCTTCTTCCTTCTTCTATCTTCCAACTTCTTTATTACTTCTTCCTTCTTATTTTTTCCTTCTTCCATCTTCCTTTTCCCTCTTCCTTCTTTTCTTTCTTTGCTCGTCTTCTTTCTTCCTTCTTCTTTCTTCTTCCTTCTTTCTTCTTTCTTCTTTCTTCATCTTTTTACTTGTTCTTCTTTTTGTTCTTCTTCCTCATCTTCCTCTTCTTCTTCTTCCAATTCTACCTCAGCTTCTTCTTCTTCCTCCTCTTCTTCCTCTTATTATTATAATTATTATTATTATTATTATTATTATTATTATTACTATTATTCTACATCTTCTTCTTGTTCCTCTTCTTCTTCCAGTTCTTCTTCCTCTTGTTCTTCCTCTACTTTTTTTTTCATTTCTCTTCTTCTTCTTTTTCTTCATCTTCTTGTTCTTATTATTCTTCTTCTTCTATTTCTTTTTCTTCTACTTCATTTTCTTCGTCTCCTTCTTCTTCCTTTCTTCTTCTCTTCTTTCTTGTTTTTCTTCTTCATCATCATCATTTTCTTCTTCTTCTTCTTCTACTACTTCTCTTTCCTCTTCATCTTCCCCTTCTTCATCCTCTTCTTCATCTTCTTCTTTCTTCTTAATACTTAATCCTTAATTCCTACCCCTTAATCTTTAATAGGTAATCTGATCCCTAATTCCAAAGTCCTAATCCTTCGTTCATAATCCCTAATCTCTAATCTCTACATCTTGTCTTGAATTCCTTATCTTAAATCTCTAATCTCCCATCCCTAATTCATAATCCCAAAACCTTAATCCATTATCCCTAACAATTAGTACTTAATCATTAATCCCTGTGTCCCTTATTTCCAATCCTTAAACCCTAATCACTAATCTGATCCACATTATAGTATTTCAAATCCTTATTTTCAAATCCCTATTACCTAATCCCTAATCCCTAAACCCTAATCTTAATTACTAATTCTTAATCCCAAATCTTTCATCCATAAACCCTAATCTCTAATCCTTAATCGCTTATCTATAAATCTAAATCCCTCCCTCCCTAACACATAATCCCCAATCCCTAATATCTAATTCTTAATCTTTAAGCAATCACCCACAACTATATAATCTATCTTCTTCTTCTTCCTCTTCTCCTTCTTTCACTTCTTCCTTTTCTTCTTCCTTGCCCTCTTCTTCTTTGT